>JAAAKG020176650.1:0-26601 GCA_010014905.2 Druon quercuslanigerum | reverse complement strand
AGAACCTCGGTGAAGGTACATAGAAAAATTTCCAGAGGTACCGGCTCAGGGATCGAACCCCGGACCTCTGAGGTGAAAACCGAGCGTCTAACCACTGAGCCACCGAGGCTCTTACATCATGCAGTATCAAATGACGTTTAAAATGATTGGATAGATTTTATTATAAAAAATGAGATTCCTGTACCAAAAAAACGAACATTTACTGTCATTTTCACAGGTAAAACTGCAAGAATTTTAAATATTGTAGAATTTTAAAGTTTAATCACTGTAAACATTTTAAAAATGATATGATTTCAGATTGAAAGTTTTTAAAATAATGTCTTTAAGCCTAATTGAACTGTTGAAAATTAAACAATGGAGATGTTACGTGAAATATTTTATGTTTCTAATACTTAAAAAAAATTATAGTTTATTTACAGCTTTTATAGTATAATTTATAGTTATCTGATTCACGGCCATCGCGGCTTTCTACTTGAGAACTGATTATCTAAGCTAACCTAACAATGACTAAAAACCAGAAATCGAAAATAAAAGCCGAATTAAGCGTAGTCAAAAATATGAACAAATAATGAATTTGGAAATCAGCGATAAAAAGATCCGAATAAAATTTTTATTCGTTTACCGCAAAACATACAAACACGTCGGCAATGGGCAGACGCTGTTGGGGCAGAATATTTCAAGTATTGTCTTCTTAATTATTATCAATTATTTTATAATAATAAAAGATGCGTAGAAACATTTATAATATATTATTATAATTATAATTTATAATTATATAATATTACATAATTATTATATATTATATATATTATATTATATAATTGTAATTTCATGCAATATCCATATTTTAAACTTCGTTTGAAATTGAAGTATTCCTTGATTAATATCGTCAAACTAACTCGCTGAAAATTAATAATTTTCAGATTATGCATCACGTTTTTCGCAATTCATGATTTCAAGTTGAAATAGAATCTTATATTTTATTAAGATTTTATATTGAAAAAGACCAATAGATCGATAAATTTATCATCGAGAATTGAATTATTCACTTTTCCGAAAAAACTTTAACATAACAAATATTATGTTTCAGAGATGTACATAACGAACCAGGAGAGTATCAGCTCCTATGTAACATGACTGACTCAATTGAAAATTATGAGCAAATGACAAGAAGATTTATTACTAATGCATGTCGCGTTTGCGGCGAAGTAATATCCGAAGGAATCGACATATTTTCAAATAGAGGGAGTGAATTAAGACTGAAAGATAGACTAGAAATGTTCTTCCCAATACAACTGTATCCTGAGACATTTCATCAAAAAGTATGCATAAGTTGTTGTAGTATACTGGAGACCACACACAATTTTGCTCTTAAATGTCTACAAACAGACATAAAGTTCAGGAGATATTTTAAACCTGATAAAGAAGTGAGAATATTTTTTTATACTTTTTCCTACTTTCTTAGTCATTTAGAGGAATCATATTATCGATTGACTGCCTAGACATTCACTCGACTGCCGGCGCTTAGAATAATTCTAGATAAAATAAATATGTTTCGTCTAGCTACCTGGTTTTTTTCAAAACATTTAGATCAATTTTCAGTATGTGTTATATCTGGGCCCCGCGGCTCTCTCATCACGGAACTGCCGAGGCATTAATTCTCGGAACGACTTAAATGGGATTCCCGGTTTTTTCGTACATTGCTTATTTATATATGCAAGTTCGCCCACGTTAAAAAAGAAATTTCGCGTCGAATGATGTTGCATGGAGATATTTTTTACTTTTCGAAGAGAATGTACCACGTAAGAAGTTTGTTTCTTAAATTCAAAAATGTCTTGAATTTTGTACCTCGAATTCAACTTGTGACATGACTTGGGAAAGTTATAGCAAAAAACTTAAATTCACAATACACAATCTTTGGAGTTTGATATTTAATTTGAGCCAATATAAGTTCAAAAATCATGATGGGTTCTCGAAATACGACTAAAATTGTCCAAGCCTTAAATCTCAATTTTCTGTCCGCGATTAACACTGTCGGCCGCGAGAGTGGTGATCTTATAGGAAAAAATGAAATTGGTAGAACGTAATCTATAGCCTGCAGAAATATCAGCATGTTTCCAAACCTAAAATAATTTTGTCCTGTCAATGAAATCTTCAATAGTCATATTTAATTTAATTTATAGAAGTCAAAAGCTATTTCAAAACTGTTTTAATGCATAATTATAACTTTCTGGTAGAGAAAATATATATTTCTAGTTCTTTAGTATTGGAATTAGTATAGGTTATGTCTATTTTATACAGTGAACTTCCGCCTATTTAAACGACCTTGAAACTTACACGTGCGTTAATTCAAGCGCTGGTTCTTCTATCGATTAGAGCGCTGTAAGCAACTTTTTTAACTGCGCATGTGTCGGAAGGCAAGCGTCCATTTGAAATCAATGAATACTATCAATAATAATATGTACAGATAAATATATATTTTTAATTTCGATTTGAAAAAATTATTTGAAGTGTATCTAAGAAATGGCTGATTTTATTTAAATATTGTATTATTAATGTAATATTACAAAATTATACTTTGTAATTTTATATAGACGCGCGCTTTTAGCACATGCGCAGTTGAAAAATTGTGGTCCGTTGGCCTCCATGCAAGTCAGTTTTTTGTTGTCGTACGACGTGACAAATTTAACATTTTCTTGAAGTAGTACAATTTGCCATCTAAAAATCAATAAATAGAAATTATTCTAAACGCAAAAATTAGTTATAAAGTTGTGAAAATTAATACTTTTCTAGTGTAGAATGCTAGGATATGTGGAAATGTCAGCCGTCAGGAAGATTAGCACATGGGACTGCAACTGCGTTATAAAGTAATGCAACTGCGTTATAAAACTGAGTTATAAAGATCTGAATAGTAATGTTTTTCAAATGTATAATTCATTTGTGTAATTCTGTTTATTCCTTTTATTGATTGGAGACCTTTCAGTTTCACTAAATACAACCAACTATTCGAAATTTCAGGTTGGAGTACCCGATCTGATATACTCACCTGAAATATGCAATAATCTCAAATAACCACACATGGCGGATTTCGAATAGGCGGAAGTTCACTGTATTTTATAATAACGTATTTATAACCTATTTCCAAATATGACTTCGAAGTTAGACATTTTCCATTTTAAAGTACATATTGATAACGCGCGTTACCAAAATGTGCTTTAAAATGGAAAATGTTGAAGGCTCCTCTTTTTGTATTTATTGCAAAAATGTGAACTTTAATAACGAAAAGGATGTCGAATCAAAATACTATTTAAATATATGACAAACAGTCATTATTGTGACTATTTTGAAAAAGTACATTCTATGAATTGTATGAAAATAATAATAGAGTAGAATCTCGCTTATGGCTTTATCCGAGTTCGCGATTATCCGAGGTTGAAACAAAAATAGTTGACCCATCTTATCCGAGTTAAAGCGCAAGAGTAGTCAGTATTATCCGAGCCTTATGCATTATTCATACACATGAACTTGTCTTAACCAACCAGAGGAGACCTTCCTAAACATCTGCTCTAATTGTTTAATAATATTAATACTCTCCGTTAAGAACTGTTTGGATCGCTCTTAAATGAAGATATATCATGGCGTATGTAATATAAACTAGAGACTGAGACTTTATTTTTATTTAAAATACCGGTTTATCCCAGTTTCCAGATTATCCAAGTTGGGGCCGGTCAACAATAGCTCGGATAAGCGAGGTTCTACTCTAAATATAAAACTTACTATGAATGTGTTTTTTGATTCCTTATCGCCTATAATGCGTCAGGCATGTGGAATATTGACTAAAAATCCGTCTAGATGCCTGAGTAGACCAGGCAGTTAGGCGAAACAAAATTATGTCATCTACAATACTTCTAAGCGCCGAAAATCGGGCAGTGTAGCCAGCAGCACTTTTTGTGGACGAAATTCTCTCTACAAGTCAACTTACAATGGATTTTGATGTTTTTTCTTTAAAATGGCCGTAAGGCTTCCAGGTATAACGAGTCGGTTCAGCAAATTCATTTTGAACTAACATTTGTTATTTTACGTCAAAGTAAACAATATTTTTGTTACTAGCTTGTCTGATGTATCTTTTTCATATATTCAAATTGACTAAAAAGGGCCCAAGTCAGTGTAATAACTATCTAACAATAATTTATGATAGGTATGTACAAGAAAAAATATTCCTTAGAAGGTTTTAAAGAAAATAGTAACAAAAGCCATTTTCTCGTGATTCGCAATGATTAGCTCTTTGAAATTCGAAGTTTATTCATAAAGTATAAAAGAAATATTTGCGATTAGTTAGGAATTGCTGCTGTTTGAAAATTATTTCAACAATTTTTGTAAGCAAATACACAGTTCTTCGCGGTAACGACTAAAAATATATTCTCAGTGACTGCTTGTTGTAATTTCGTTCAAATTAATAAAAAATATAAATTATTTAAACAATTTTAATAAACAAATGTATATTTTAGCCAATTTTGCTTGAATGGACGCAATTTATTTGCAGAATCAACCACAAATGTGTTACCAATGACTCCTCGTCATATTTGTCCAGCTGACAAGAATTATTGATTATTTAAAAAATATATATATGGCCAAATTCACAGTTTGACCATTTTTTCATCATAAATATTAAATATTACGTGTTATGTCTAATCACAATTAGGCATTAATTTCTCTTATATTTTATAGAAAAACTATGAATTTCAAACAACTAATCATTGCGAACCACAAGAAAATTGCTATTGTACATTAATCTGTTTAAAAAATTATAAAAGTTAGGAAAGAATATTGTTTATTTTGTTGGTCTAAATGAATTTTCTGCACCAAATCTTTATACTTAAAAACCTTACCGACATTTAAAAAAATTAAAAATCCATTGGATCGGCTTTTAGATAGAATATCGTCCGAAAAAACTGTTTTTGAGTTCACTGTGAGTGTACCACTAATATATTAATTATAGAAAATAAAAAATTAATATTAAAATTTTGCAGCCATTGCATGATAGAAGGTTTACTAAGTTGGGTTGCTCTCTTGGAAATAATATCGAAGAAGACACCGATAAAGACAAGGTTTATCTGGGGTACATGATCGCTTTAGATCAAAATCAAGTAAATTTGGAATTGGATCGATCGGAAATTATATCCCACGATTCGGAATTGAGCGACACAGCCTTGCATAATCTGAAGTTCCCAGATAGTTCTGACAATGAGGTAAATATTATTACTGATAAAAAATATTTCAGTTTTTTTTTCAAGCGTTTGAAAATAATGGTTTGAGTTCTTGTTTCTGCTTTAAATTTTAATATCAATTAAATTAATTTTAGTTTTTTTTTAAACTTTAATTTTCTGAATAAAATAACGTTTGGATAATTTAATAAGGGTTTCGTAGCTTTAGGTGCTTATCTATATTTTTGTTCATATGTCTATTTTGGTTCCTATACTAATTTTGGACTCATACCAAATTTGGGCACTACGTACCTTGTAACAAAACAAACCTAATTCCAACTATGTCAAAAAATAATCTAAAAAATTTTAGATAACATTATTTTATTTTTCAGGATTTTGCCAAATATCAGGAAAAATACGAGTCAGTTAAAAAGATATTTAGGACTTTTAGAAGTTTGAAATAAATAAATAAATATTTGGTAAATTTTCGAAAAAATTTCGAGTTATAATATATTTTTAATTTCTTTAAAACTTCTAAAATTCATAAATATCTTTTAAAATAATTGAAATTTTAACTACAGTTTTTTTTTAAATTCTGCAAAACTTAAAAAATTTGCCTTAAAATCATTCAGATTCTTTGTTGGTCAATTTTGGACATCTTTTTATATCTTTTCAAATATTTTCTCAAAAGTAATTTTTAAAATAAAAATTCATTAAAAAAATGTTAAAGGAATTGTAGGAAAAATGTTTTCATTCTCGTGAAATATTTCAAAATCCATAAAAAGCTTCTTAGACGAAATCTTCTCATGTTTGAAGTTTTTTGTAATTATGCAAAGTTTAAATTTTTTGTTTTAGAACCTTTTACATTCTTTTTCGAAATTTTAGGAAATCATTTGAAATATTTTGAAAGCTTTTTTTAATTTTCTTTTAGAATTATTTAAAAGAATAAAGATAATTTGAAATTTTCTCATTAATCGTAAGAATTTTTTTATTCGCTTAAACCCGGTCAAAGTGCTTCAAAAGCTTATTTTATTTTTATCATCTATTTAAAAGCGTGAAAAATTTTACAAGTTACAGTGAACAGTTTTTATTGATGATGCACAAACAGAAAACAGCGAGTAAGTCATTTTCAAGCAGTGTTGCAACCAATGAGATTTTTTCTGCAACAATGAATGCGAGATCTCGTGATTACAACTTTTTAATAATAGGATTTTAAACTTTAATCATTCTAAATTTGTTATTCAAAAAAGATCACGAAATCGCCGAGGACATTAATTCTCGGAACGACGTAAATGCGGGCTAATTAAATACAAATGCCCTGCATAGTACATACTGTGAGCGTTCTGAGGGTGATTGCAAAAGTTTCTTGTGTACGGTCCCTTCAGCGAATTTCTGTTATTTTGCAGAAACTTGATCAGGGCTTGTTTTGAGTACACGCCCATTCTGGAGCGATTTCAGTTTTAGGCTCTATGTCTGTTTATTTGGCTGTATAAAATCTATTCTCATCTCTTAAAGACTTCTGATTTGATATTTTATTATTCTAAGCTTTTGTAGGAAATTAAATGATTTAAGGCGGTTAGAATCAAGCTCTAAACACGAAATTCACTGGCCTCATTTTATGCAATAAATATTAGCATTAAATTTGTTTTAATAGCAAGCGGTACTATTTTTTTAATATATGTGTTTATACATAGCGAGAAACTATTCACTTTTATAACTTGGAAGTAAAATTAAATTTTCCTATGTTCAGGTTAGATGAGGTTACCACTCGAAATTGTTATTTTACGTGCAAACATTCAATTAAACAGTTTTCCCCTTCTCCATCACACTTCTATTTAAAGAAACAGAATCGTTTAGTACGCAAAAAATATTGTATTATGGGATTTATGTACTAAAATTAAGCTTTGAATGTTGAGGTAAGAAATTTTAAAGCTTTAATATGAAAATCGATCAATCTTAATGATCTAATGGAAGAAAATTGTAAGTGATTATTAATTTGGAAATTGTTTAATTTTAGAGGCTTGTAATTCTAATTTATTTACATCATTTTGAAGGCTACTATTATAAACTATTGAATGCTTTGTTAAATTTATAATTTTTTTTTCTCTGCTGGTCAATTTTTTAGCAAAAAAAAACAAACAAAAACAAATTGATCTCATCCCGGATTGAAACCTTTATTTTAAGGAACATTAATTGACCCATTTATATAACCTTTAGCTAAAGGAAAAATAGAACCACAACCCATTTAAATGTATTTTGGAAGAGGCAGCGGTGCATTTCTTAAAAAAAAAAAGTTTTAAATGAAATTGAAACGAAAAGAATTTTAGAAAATGTTCCAATGAACAAAATGATATATTGTTTATTAAATTTACGATTGCCTGGTAAGGTTAAAGAAAAAACTCAAACTCATAAGAAATTTACTACTGCCTCTTCGAAAATGCATTGAAATTATTTTGGTTCTATTTTTTCTGCTTCAGAAAAGTTTGTCCTGTTTGAAAATGCATTGAAATTATTTTGGTTCTACTTTTTCTGCTTCAGAAAAGTTTGTCCTGTTTGTCTTCTTTTCAAAAGTTCTTCAGTTTGAACTTATGTCAATAGGTGATTCCACCTTAAGTGTCGAATCATAATAAGTAGGTGAGCTCCAGATTCGATCAACAAAAACTTACATATACAACTCTTCTCTTATCACCTTGTCAACAACAATAACATCAAAATAATATAGTAGGACTTGTCGGATCAGGTTAGACCTGGTCTCCAATTTCGATCGAAAGGTAGCAGAAAATAATCTTAGCTACACCGCTTGGTAGTGACGTATCTCGAAATTGTCAACATTTCACTAACTTCCATCGCGTGGCCTCTTCTTCATATTCTTCGTTGGCACTATACCTGCTTTATGAAAGCTTTTTATATGTGAGGACATACCAATTTAAGGGGGTGAGAACTTTCCTTAATCTAAAAAAAAAACAAAACATTGGACAGAATTCGGCTGCTCCATGTCAGAAGAGATTGTGTTTCCCGATTATTTCGTAGGAACATGGCAGAACTTGAAAATACACCCGCCCAATCATTTCAGTGTCACAGTCCCCTTTAACTGCTTCATCCACACTTTTAACGAAAGCATCGTACTTGGATATACACTCAATATCCAGGGAATTAAACGTTTTATTTTTCTTGTTGATGTATACCACTGACAAGTGATCACTTCCTATAGCGTCATTCCAAACTCCCAATGAAGAGATGTTGAAGAGATTCTGAGAAACGAATGTGAGATAAATTATTGAAGGAGGGCTGTTTGGTTAAATACGATAGGTGGGTTCGCTTGTGTTCAGAAGAATTGGATTCATATTATGGAGGGCACATCATAATGTTAAACCATTTAAACAGTTATTCGAACTTTCCCATAATTAGTTCTGACAGTTAAAATCCCCAGCGATAAACAATGAGCTAAAATTAATATTTTGAATACATCTGCATGTTTCTATCCAGATTGTGATGGAAATTTCTACATTTCTGGAGCCTTAGGGGTTGCCAGAGTTTGGAAGTAATAAGGTTGTTGAGGCTGTGACTGAGGGCTCGAATAGAAGAGGGTAGAGGCGCATACATTAAGAAGAAAATGGTGAAGAAGAGTTAGAGTGTGATGAAGTGCATAAAGCGCATTCAGGTCCCTTACCGGATCTGACGATTGACTTACCTTCTTAGAAAGGCAGTTTGTACCTATAAGGAAAAACTCGTAACTGATTTTGAAATAAATATTCATGGCATTTTTGTAAGAGGGTTGTACAGATGAACAGGAAACAAAGCCATGTAGCTGGAGGTCCTTTCCGGAACGGCCGTGCCTTCGAAATTAATCAAAACCGATTTGAAACGGATCATTTTTGTGTCCTGAGTTTCAGGATCTATTGTTTTTCGGTTAAGCCGGAACGCTCTAACGCCGTGGCCTTACCTTTCAAAGAGCCGAACACCTCAAGATTCTGAACTATTTTCGATTCAGATATTTCATGTGAAACACCACGTATTACACCCTGGCACGTCACAGTGCTAGGTAAGACAAGATTAATGAGACCGTCGATTAGATGCTACGTTACGAAAATCGATTTCGCGCTTTTTTTTTTTAACAGCTTCTGAGAGGTATTATAATTATAGAGAATGTGTTGACTCTAAAAGCCCTTCCCCGTTTTCTCTCTATTTTTGATTGCACTAAATATGCCTATACCACATAATCCCATCGCGTGGCGTCTGCTGCGATCCTGTACGCGTGCGATTATCTAACACGGCTAGCGAAGAAGTTCATGAGTGGAGAGTGGAGACAACTTCCCTTTATGGATATCGATGCGGCAAGTTCCAGTCCGGCGGGTCCTACTGTATTTTATTTTCTTGTCCAAATTTCTTCTAATTCGTAAGTCTTTTCAGAAGTACAATGATTCAAATTATTTAGAAGGTTTCTGATTTTGAATTGCACATTCATACAGTTTAGCTTTTACTTGCAACTAAAAGTTTTTACAGAAGTGTAACGCTTTCTCCTGTCGACCGTTAACCCTGCCCTCCTTGTCCCCTGAGGCGCTAAACTGTGAATATCTACTGATCTAAAACAGTTCCGTAACTCTTTTGTTTCTATAGGTTCACCCAGGCTTGACTACTTTTTTCCAAGTCCTACGTGAACCCGAAGCAAGTGACGACAATAATTTTGAGTGTCCTCAATGTGGCGATTGCTTTAAAACACAAGAAACTTTAGACAGCCATACAATAATTTGTGATAAAAAAGACGAACCCTACATTCTAAATGTCGAGGGTTCGGATTGTTTAGATTCATCATTCAATGAAGTTGATGCCTTATTCGATCCTTCTGGAATGGAGCGAACTTGTGGATACTGTCAGACCATTTTTGATACTCGAAAAGAGATGCAAACTCATGTAGCAGAAACTCACGTGGGTCAGAGTTTGTTCAAGTGCAATATTTGTGAGAAAGCTTACGAGAAATGGTCCAGTTTGGATATCCATGCGGCTACGCACCGAACGGATAAACCCTACCTTTGTGATCTTTGTGGAAAGAGCTTTAAACATTCAAATAATTTAAGGGGTCACAAAAGGATTCATCTGGAGGACTCGAAGAAGAAGAGGCACGTCTGTGATATTTGCGGAAGCGCCTTTAGATCTAGGTACGTTCTTCTTAATCTTCAAAACATGTATGAAAATCCGCCAAAAAAAACGCCCAGTTGTTTGATATATATATTGTACAGATTTTCAAAAAGTCTAGGTTAAGAAATTTTTAAATGCCGTGTCTTAGAATTTTAAAGTTAAAGAGTATATCACTTAGCTTTTTTTTAATAGTGAACACTTTGAAAGATTAATCTTTTTTATTCGAAACACAAAATTGCAAGAGGTAACAGGTAGCTGTCTAGAATATGTTAAATACCAATGTGGTACTCTGAAATTTGGATAAGGGTAAACTGGAATAAGGTTTCGGTAATATATTCTTCGTAATTTATAAATAATTGTTATTATTTGGTCAGGTTTCACTTGAGCGAACATATGCATCAGCATACTGGTAAAAAACCGTATGCTTGTGATCAATGCGGAAAAGCTTTCTTTAAGAGAATTCAATTAAGGCAACATAAACTTTCTCATGGAGTTAACAAACACAAATGTCCTGTTTGTGGAGTTGCATTCAATAGAAGGGGAAATATGAAAGCGCATCTCAAAAGGCATGATAAAGGCGATGTACTCTATACTTGCAGTGTAAGTATAGATATGATCTAAATGGTGTTTTTAAAAAATGCCCTTTTAAATAATATTTTATGAATGTTTCGTATGTATAGGTCTGCGAGCGCCAGTGTAAGTCAATGAGTGAATTAAAATTACACCGAAAGCAGCATAGTGATTACGACATCATCGAAAGTGTAAAAAAAAAATCAGCTGATAAAATTGTTTGGTCGTGCAAAGTATGTTCTAAGGTATTCTCAAAACAAACTTTACTTCGAAATCACGAGCGTGTTCATGCCGGTGAAAAATGCAACTTCCAGTGTGAAGAATGTGGTAAGAAATTATCCAGCAAAAGCTCTCTAGCTTATCACAAGAAGTCGATACACTCGAACGAAAGACCTCATGTATGTCAATTTTGTGAAGAAGCTTTCGTGTCCAAGGATTTGAGGCTTATACACGAAAGAATCCACACCGGAGAACGTCCATATACCTGTAAAATTTGCAATATGCAGTACAGGTAAGGGTTAGAAAACTTTTATAAGAATAGCCACTCTTCGTCCAAGAACGGATAAAGAGTACTCGAGGGTATTGGAACCTTATATTTTCTGCTTTGTATTCAATCGCATTCAATAGTATTGCAACGAATGCAAATTATCGCTGTAACAAATATTGAGCGTGAATTCTTTCTTTTTGCTTTGACATCAGACACATTCAATATTTGGTTATTATTTGAATTATCTCATTTGAAAGTTTTTAAGCGTGCTCCAACACACGAAATTGTTTAATACTAGAACTCACGAGTACAAAAAAATTATGCGAAATAAAACTTTTTAAGCATTTTAAATCCAATCATGCGGAATATTGATGTTTTTGGGTTAAAAATTACTTTAATAAACTGACGATTTTTGTAAGGACGCTAGACCAGAAATGCAGGAAGTAACCAGGAATGTTTACCGATATGTAACATCAAATCAGACCCACTACCGTTGGAATTAATTATGGAAAATGCTACCGCTAACGATACTAAAAATCACGATTGACTTTGAAACGCGATAATACTGTTCGAATAAAAACTAGAAATTTTCTTTAAAAAAACAGTTGGAAACCCCTTTGGTGACAGTTTCACGAGGACAATTACTTTAACCGGACATTTTGGGTACAGTCTCTGCCATACCCTTTTAAAGTTCATAAAAAATACATCTTTTTCTTCTCCTTGACAATGATGTTGTAATCGGCCGAAACCGAAAATTCGATCACGAATATAGTTAATTTCTCGAAGTCTCGGATAACAATGTCAGGCCTCGAGTATGCAATGGAGACTGCTGTCTGAAATCGTAGTTTCAGATAATTTTGCACTTTTGGTTTTAGAAAATTGACTATTATCTCCCTCGCAGCGTTCAGCAGGTCAGAGTCGCGGCCAGAACCGTAAGACCGACAAAGATGGTAGAAGAGTATTCTTAGGAGCATATTATGTTTGTAGAGATACGTCTTTCCCGTGTAAGTGAGGCACCCGAATAGTATGTTTTCTAGGTACTAAGCGCATACATGGCACGCTCTGCCCCTATTGCGGGGAACTTCTTCACGTTAATACGGTCACGGTATACTATGGTAGAAATTCTACATACGTGTGAGAGTTTCCTTGCATTTTCCTGTGGAGAAACGGTTAGCGGACTTTTTTAACATTTGCTTTATTTACTTGGACTTTTAGAAGTAACGCATATAGGTGAAGTAATGTACTTACCTCACTTCTGATGCTAAAATTGAGGCCAGGGATCACGGTGGCTTGCTCTGCGGCTTTGCAAATAAACGTTTCTTTGTCAATCATCTCGTTTTTTCTGACCATTTTTAGGAGAGTATCTCTTAATTTCTATTTGCAACGATGTAAGCTATACCAAAAAAAAATTTGGTTATGAAGACATTGGAAATTCAGAATGTATAATCGCGGAACGGTGAATTGATATGCAAGCTCTTCTGCATATGCGTGCTTTTACGCATGGTGATAGCAAGAGCCCTAAGCTTGTTCTTCGTCCATTGAGCCACCCTAAACAAGTAGAGTACAACCGGGACGGTGATCATGTTAGTCGCAGATACCTTATTCAACGTCGTCAGTCTTGAAGACTAAATCTGTCGAAGAAGACGCTTGTATCTACTTTGGAGAGACTCTTTCACTGATGATACGTCCTGAATGTGGCTTTGATGCATGCCTAAGTATGCATAGGTCTCCCTAGTTTCAAGGTGTTTATTAAGACTTATATCCACTTATGTCCACGCTTGAGATTAATCGTGGCACACTTGTCCAATACAAAGTCCATGCCAATCTCTCATTTGTATCTCTCAACGATATTTAAAGCACTCTGAATTTGCTTTGAACTAGAAGTATACATCTTTAGGTCATCCATATAAAATAGATGAGTGACGTTCTGCTCGCGATGATTAGTATTACCGCTGAGGTAACCAGGAAAATAGCCTACTGCGGCAGGTAGTGACAGAAGTGTGATCCAAAAGAGCAGAGGTCTCATGGTGTCGCCGCGGTAGACACCCCTCTAGAAGGTGAGTTAAGATGGTAAATTTAGTTTTCCAAAGGGGCATCAATCTCTATGCATCTCACTATGTGTAGATAAACCTTCAAGCTTTACAGCAGACAGATGATAAGACTATAAGAGGTTGAATCTAATTTTTCAATTCCTCGAACAATCCTCTCATTTAGGATAGCAGTAAAGATCTGTTACAACAATTTATTGGCTTATTATTCTTAGGGTTAGAGAAGTCGCCCTTCTTCAGTAGGAGTATAGTACATCCTAACGTAGAAGTAAACTTCTGCAACCAGAAGTTATTGATACCATCTGGTCCTGCAGCGGAAAATTTCTCCGTGCCCCTACGTTTTTCCCTGCTCTTCGGCAGTGATTGATGGACATTTCTCCTCAGATGTTATGAGGTTCTCGTAAAACTCTTAAAAGCGGATGATATTATTAGTATTTTCTTTCAATTTCAATGCTTTAGGAATCTTGTATACCTCTTTTGAGACAGTCTATAACTCATCGGGCTTGGGTCAATTTAAAAAAAAAACAGGCTGATTGCTGAAGATGCGTAATGGGTCAGCAAAAAAACTGTTAATTCTCCCTGACCCATCCCTCTCTCTTCGATTTGTCATACCATAAAGAAAGTAATCGTGCTCTGTGGGATATATTTTCAAAATACTGAAATACTCAACTAAAAGGGCTTACTCTCTTGGCGAAATCTTCAAGAAAAGACGCCAAAATACCAAAAGGCTTGAACGTTTTGCTAATATGCAGTAATGAAAAATCTTCCCGAATTATCCACTGTACAATTCTCTCGAAGTCAAACTCTCGAAGGGTTAAGAAATTCCACCTGTGAACAAATTTTATCACATAAATGCATTTCTGTACCATGCATTGTAAAGACACACTGTTTGGTTTTTGTCTTGTGTACACCTCGACATGTTTTATGATGATTCGAGCACCAATTAACCTTTTTTTTTGTCCAACTCATTTTGAAATGCGTATTTTCATGTATGTTAACCAAACGCAATGTGATTGATTTCATCCTAGTGAAGATAGCTCATGCGTAAATTAGATCGTGTTGGATGATGCCAATTAGGTTCGTATTGATTGGCATTGCGTTACAGATTTTTGGCCCTCCCTAGACCACTTCTTCCTTTTTAGCAATGGAATCGTAATAGATTTACATTGAATGCTCCCCCCCCCCCCTCCATCCCTTGGAGCTGCTACGTTATGTAAGTACACTCTCTTAGTAAGGCTATGTGTGCGGATGCTTCATACACCTGCCTGGGACAGTGATGTGGCGGTGCCGGGGATCGATCCCGAGACTCTTGGATATGATCCAGCTAGCTGTCCTACAACTGGACTACGCCGAACGGCTGAGGTGTTAAGAATTTGGACGTATTTGTTCAGACTGGCTTCTTCCGCAGCCGAAGCGAACGTGAAACCTTTTCAAGTCAAAAATATTAAGTTGCTACTTTGTTGATATCATGTCGGTCCCGTTGTCTATATGAAATTTCACGTTACTGATGATTATTCAATGTAAACATTACTTAAAAGATAGAAAAGACTTGGAGCCTAATCAAAAAAATGAAGTTTGTTGTACGCTGCCAGTTTGATAAATGACTCAAAATGTAAACAGTGAGTTGTTTCCTTCACCTATACAACCTGCAAAGCGTACAAAAATATCAAAGTAACATCAGGGATCGACCTAATAAATTATTTAAAACATTTTCTAGCCTTTTTTGTGCAGTCCCGGAGTGTCCTGAAACTGAACTTCTCACTTTTTAAAGTTGCTTTCTTTCCATTTTTGATACACAAATGTATAATTTTAATTTATTTTCTTAGATTCATTTTAAGGTATTATACACATAAATTCATACAAAGAGCTATCCATACGAAGAACACACACGAGCCTAATTATTACGTTCTAATTTCATGTCGATCAATGGAATGCGTGTGAAAGTGGAACCTACCGCCCGATAGGTTCTTTCATATTTTCAGGGCTCTACTTTGTAAACGAAACGCAAAAAATCTGAAATTTTCACAGAATCTCAGTATTGTGCCCTTCTATCGTGTCTCATTTTTTGACAAAATTGTCATAACAGTCTAGGCATCATGCTAAAATATGTTAAATTTTCAAAACCGTGGGATAGGCTCATCTTAACTTCGAAATGGTCATCCCTTTTCTAATTGCACCAAACTTTAGATAAAAGTCTAATAAATCTAATCTAAAATCTAATCTAATAAATCCTCAGAAAATAATTTTATCCGCATTCTGCTTTAAATGCTTCTCATTTGGCGATTGCCTGATTGTGAAGGAGTTGTTTTTAATGCTTCAGTTTAACATGCCTATTAGCTAATTTTAAAAGCCTTATTACAATTGAAATTGAACTTATCAGGCTTTAAAATTTAAATAATAAAACATCCAAGATTTATATTATAAATTGACTTATCTTTAATGTTACAATTGGTTAATTTGACACGCTACTTTGAATACAATTCAATGTATATACATCTAATTTAAAAATATAATTAAAAGCTTTGAATTTGAAAGCAAATAAATTCATAATTTTGTATAAAATTCAAGGCCCCTAATTTAAAACTACTCAGTTTGAAATTATTTAATTTAGTTACGAGTAATGTTGTAATTTATCCAGAAAAATAATTATTTTACAGATGTTCGAGCAACTTAAGTCAACATATGAAGACGCATTCAGAAACAAAACCCCATATTTGTCGCTTTTGCAGCAAAGGTTTCACCAGGAAAGGGGCATTAACAGTCCACGAAAGAATTCACACAAGCGTCAAGGCGTTCCATTGCTCAGATTGTGATAGAACTTTTTCACAGAAAAAAGACATGATAGAGCATATGGAAAGACACCAAGATAACTCTTTTCAGCATAAGAAGCGCGATGAAGTTTCCACATCCGTAAAAGACAATCGTGAACTGCTTATCAAACCTTCACAAGTCGAGCCCGACTCATCCATTATTCAAAGCATCGTCATTATTCCCCAACAGTTAGGTACTTATACCCTTAATATTAGCAAGAAAATCACAGAAATCGATAAAGAGCCAACAAAATTGTAATTATGTGAATATTCCTATGAAAAGTTGGAATTAAAATTAATAGATTTGTCAGTCTACGAATATATATCATCTCATATGTACCATTTCACGGTCGTGAGATCTGGTCGTAGGTGTGATTCAACTTGGTTCTACTAAGAGCCGAGTGTCATTTTCATTTTCCCAGTGGGATCCTGCGGTGGTGGTTGTTTAAATATATAGGGTGATTTTTTTAACTTGAAACTTTTAAACATCTCGACAAATAGGCACTCTATGAAAAAATGCTATGAATCAAAATTTAATCACTCTGAGGAGTACATACACTGCTGTTAAAATCTGTTCCCAAACACCGCCCCCTGGGGTGGGGGTGGGGGCAAGTTCGAACTCTTAAATGGGCACCCCTATTTTTATTGCATACTCGGATTATTTGGATAAAAATGCGTATGATTTGTCTGAAACATTTTTCTTGTTTCGAATTTTTTTTTCACATTTTTTTCGAACTCCCCCCACCCCCGTCCCCAGGAGGCGGTGTGGGGAAACCGATTTTAGCATCAGTGTATATACTCCTCAGAGTGATTAAATTTTGGTTCATAACATTTTTTCATGGAGTGCCTATTTTTCGAGATGTTTGAAAGTTTCAAGTTTAAAAAATCACCATGTGTACCCCCCCCCCCGCTCTGTGCGTGTGCTTTTTTGTGTGTAGTACGTCCATATTGGGTCCACTTATGTTTGAAAATACTTTTGCCAAGTTACAAAAAATTGATATAACCTCAATTCTCAATTATTGTCGTGGTGGTCATGCAGGTGCTCGGTTTTCATACAAGCACTTGCTCCAATGGTCTACCTAAAAATATGCAATTATCACTACTACGCATGCCTAAAATATCCGCGGGAGAAAACAAGATTGAGTATTTCCATTAAGCCATACAATTTCAAAATGGCCGAATATCTCGAGGATAGCACTCGTGTTTTATACATTGAATCGCATGCAATTTACTTTTCTCGGATCAATTTATTGTTTTTTATGGTATTTTCGTGCTTTATGTGGCTTGTGGAATATCATTTCATAAGATTCCAAATATTTTAAAAGAAACAAACAAAAAGTTTGCCAGATCGAGTGGAGCGTCCACTTTTCAGGGAAAAATAGAGTTTTAAAAAAAAAAGATGTGAACAATGGATAAGTGCGATTAAACGTGAGTTTAATCCTTTGAGTGAGTCGCAGATAAGAAATGTAAGAATTTGCTCTAACCGCTTTATATCAGGTAAGATAAACTAGATAAATTTTACTTAATAAATACCAGCATTAAATATTTTTTAAGTACTTAGCAGTACTTTAAAATATAAACTCATAAGTTAAAAAAAAAATTGTCAAGTTGAAATAATCAATTATTTATTTTCCACAACGTTTGTTGCTGGGGTGCAACGCACCCCAGTGTGCCAAATACGTCACAATTGTTTCGCAATATGAAAATTTCAAATGTTTAGGTTAATTGTCATTATCATTTGAAAATTTTATTTTACGCATACACGTTTAAATTAAACAGTTTTTCCCTGTGTAAAAAAGGGGTACTGGCCAGTGTTGGAAAATGATTTAATTCTGGTATTTATTCAGTAAAGTGAGTTAATTAGATTTTGAGGTTAGAGCTTTAGCCCAACAGCCTTCCCATGACAATTCGCTTCAAAAGCATGTCCCCGCTGGAAGTATAAAGATTCAAAAATATAGAAACGTGACAATAGGAAAAGATAGAGATACTCAATTCTATCCAAATGCAAACTTTGCATAACACAAACTCTATCTTTTCTATCCACGCCCTATCCGTCGCGTGTACTGAGATCTACTTCTTTGTATCGCTGACTCTATTTCTTCGAACACATCTGTCTATCTTTTTCTGTACATGGTGTTCACAACTGTCTATCTTTCTATATCACTGTCTCTGTTCCTTATGGTCCAATGGGCCTATCTTTTTCTATCTTTGTTCACGAATTCCTATCTTTATCTATCCCAGACTACCCACTATCAACGATATATCGCTTTAATGTCAATCCATTTAAATCCACTCAAAAATGTAGTATTCTTATTCGTTTCGAAAAAAATAATATATTTCGAATTTCAAACTCCCGCGAAATAGTATTAAACCAGCAAGGGATTATATACCTAAAATCAAAATTCCCTAGCTTTGCGACTTACTAGTCGATTTTCGAACTCTGCAAATGATTTCACTTTTGTATGACATTTACAGTTAGCTACCTGCTGGGAACCTGCCCCCAGTAAGTCAGGGATGTACGTCAAGTAACGCGCGTCTCGCTAAGGATAGGCATGGATAAGCGGAGAATTCATTTAGATAGCAAGACTGGATTCAAGAAGATAGGGCTATCTTATATTAAGAAAAAGATGGAAATGTATACACTTGGATAGAAAAATAGGGATTAAAAAAGATAGACGCAATTTAGGATTGCTCAATGGATAGAAAAGTATAGAGGTAGATAAGCTGTGGATTCATTAAGAGAAAAGAATGAGATTCACGAAGATAGGTCTACCTTGTATTTCTGAAAATATCGAAATGGATTCACTTGGATATGAAAATAGGGATTAAAAAAGATAGACAAAATTTGTTATTGCCCAACGGATAGAAAAGGATATAGGCGGATAAGTGGAGGATTGATATAGATAGAAAGACTGGGATGCAAGAAGATAGGACTATATTATATTTCAGAAAAGATAGTGATGGATTCACTTGGAAAGGAAAATAGGGATTAAAAAAGATAGACAAAATTTGTTATTGCCCAACGGATAGAAAAGGATATAGGCGGATAAGTGGAGGATTCATTTAGATAGCAAGACTGGGATTCAAGAAGATAGGGCTATCTTATATTAAGAAAAAGGTGCAAATGGATTCACTTGGATAGAAAAATAGGGATTAAAAAAGCTAGACGCAATTTAGGATTGCTCAACGGATAGAAAAGTATAGAGGTGGATAAGCTGTGGATTCATTTGGATAGAGAGACTGGGCTTCACGAAGATAGGCCTCTCTTATATTTCAGAAGAGATAGAAATGGATTCACTTGGATAGGAAAATAGGAATTTAAAAAGTTAGACGAAAACTTAGATCGCCTCAAGAACAGAAAAGGAAAGAGGTGGATGAGCTGTGTAGAAATTAGGATCACGTTCTTCTTCTCACATGGAATTTATGATGTAAGAACTTTTCCTTCATGGAATCCAAACATACTGTCGTACTGCTTTCTTCCTTTTATATTCAAGAAATCTGGTGGCAGCTCTCTCTCTTGTTTTTCCTTACTGTGCCAAAATAGGTGAGCTTCTATTTTTTCAACTCATCAATAAGGTTGAAGTCTGTAAAAAAGTTGTCACTTGTGATGTTCCGGCCGGTTTCAAATAAGGGCTGAGCCATTCGTTTGACGACGTCACTCGGTTTGTTGCTGACCTTAAAGAGGCCTTCTGGCTGTCTGCCAGCATAGGCTTCCAGGTTGTATACGTATGTCATCTTTGCATCAACAAGAGCGTAACATTTAATTCCATATTTGCTCGGTTTCGAGGGAATATATTGACGCAATGGACAGCGACCTCTGAAACCTGGGAGCATTTCTTCTATGGTAACGTTTTCCCCAACAGTATAGTTCTTTTGACGATTGCTGACAAATGTTTCAAAGATTTCTCGAATGGGACAAAGCCGGTTATACTGTTTTCGTTGGAGTCGTGATGTACGGTCGTCGAAACGAAGACAACGGATCAGTGTTTTGAATCGTCTGAGACTCATGACAAGGCTGAATTTTTCAATCCCGTCATTTTTTCTGCCCCACAGCTCCTCCAAACTTTGTCTATTTGCTTTGAATGCTCCTTCAAGGTAGAGCAAGCCTAAGAATGCCCTCACTTCAGTAACATCTGTGGTCCTGATATCCCTTTCTCTGGAAAATGGTGCCTTGACGCTTTCAATGTATTGATTGGTATATCTCACAATCAACTCAAGCATGTCATAAGTGAAGAAATGGTTCCAAATTTCCTCTGGCGTTTTAGCCTGTTTAGCAGCACTTATAACCCCTGGAAGTCGAGTTATGATATTTTACGGTTCTCTGCGCTTAGCCTTCCTTGGTGGTTTCCTGACCCACTTGGTCTTCCTATCTTTTCCCAATGAAAATAGCCCTGGTTGTTCTTCAGGGTCATGATCATCACTATCATCAGGATCATCAGCGATCTCTTGCTCAGTGCATGAGTCCTCTCCTCTTTCTTCCACCTCTTCTTGTGAAGCGATGTCACTCTCTTCTCCCAAATCCTCTGTCGCGACTGGGTCGTCTTCATCATCTGATGCTTGTAAAAGTTTCCTTACCTCCTCAATATCCTTCTGATTACTCAAATCAAACCTCATTCGCTCCATAACTGTTTCAAATCTGAAACAGAAGACGGAGAAACTATATAGGTTTCAGTCAAAGCGTGTTCGGTCACAATGTGCTTGCGTGCACTGCTGAAAAACATCACTACAGGACAAAAATATAAAAAAAAATCCGACCAAAAAAACCCCATAAGCTAGTCAGACATGGTTATTTGAGATAAATGCACGAAAAAAGAAAGAAAATACGTACCTTCAAAAGTGTGACGAGTTGGGTCGCATTGAGCTTCACAGATCCCGGGCGCTGCGACAACTCACTGTAAAGTCTGAAGGAAAACTGAGTAGGGAAGTTCGGTGGGCCTTCCCGAGTCAGGAAGTTACAGGGAAGGGTGGGGTGTAGTGCCGTCTTACGTAGGGGGGGTGGGGGTGATGAAAATGCCATCGCCTGATCTGTCAGATCGTATTGCGACCGACGGAGGGTTAAGAAGATAAGGCTATCTTAGATGCGTGGATAAGCGAAGGATTCATTTGGAAAGAAACAATAGAATGGGGATTGGGAGTGGAAAGAAAAGGATACATGTGGATAAGTGGCGGATAGACATGGATAGGAAGATTGGTATTCAAAAGAATATAGGAGATTGTAGGTTGGAAGAAAGATATAAAATGATCCAACTGATAGACCTGGGATCAAGGTGGATACATCGGTTCTTTCCATTTCAATCTTAAAGATAGAAAATGATTCAAACGGATAGAGACTATCCATTTACTTCCAGCAGGGGGCAGCTGATTTTACCGATATAGACAATCCGACCTAGATTCCTTGCCAAAATTTAGTGTATGTCGTGGGCGTAGATTTGTCATCTACCTTCTTGCACTTCACTTTTTCAACAAATCTGGCATCGTAAAATCTGAAAGCTCTAACGGACCTTCACTTCACCAGATAAACTCAAAAAGTATTTACTAGACATTTTTAATTTCCCAATAAACAAAATTCTTTCACTAAGATAATACGCGCGGCCTAATGTATGCAATTCTTTGTTATCACTAAGGTGCTCGGACTTTTTAAAATGACGTCGCAAATGGAAATACGCAATTGGTAGATCGCAATGCGCATGCACGAATAGTCTAGGGTGCTGGGTTGAAATGCCTGAGCTTGACAATGAGGGAACAGTTACCTCTGTCAAAACGCATGTACGGAGATAGGTCTCCTTATTATTACTTCGTGTATGCACGAAAATTAACTGATCTATAACGACTGGTAAAAAAGTAGGTCCCTGAGCATTTTAAGATATGTCACTACCAGGAGGTGTGGTCCGTCCCGATCCGACAAGGCCTACTGTAGTCATATTCACTTATTCGAGTAAAATATAATACTAATTCATTACGAAAAAAATCAACAGTATGCTTAATGTAGGAAAAATTCAAATCAAAAGACCAAATGACACAACCAAGAACTGGAGTTTTCTTCAAGCATCTCAGTTTTTAAAAATAATTGATTAAATAATTAATAACCGCCCAGATCGCGCACAAAATTCCTTGAAGATTTCCTAAAACTCGAAATAAGGTTAGGAATATTTTATAGAGAGGTTAGGACAAGATTCGCTCAACCAAGAAAATGTCTGCTGGTCATGTGTAATTAAGATTTGCGTGTAATTTGCAGCTGTAAAATGCAAGACACCGGCCCTAATTTCAATTAGAATAGAAATCTGCAACTATATTTCCAATTATACATTGCAATTAAGTTTCAGGAATATCATCATGGTGTTTTTTGTGCTATTTGGGTAATGACAGCCTCCTTTTTCTGCAAATATTAAAGAGATAATCTTAGCGTTCTAAAAAAAGTTAAGGCTGATGGAATGGTGTCCAAAAATTACGAAGTCTGTGAAGCACTCAAATTTTGTCACTAAGATTCGATAAATCAATATCAAGTTTTTAAAAAGGCACTTTGAAAATTCTCAGCCTTAATATGTCATTTTTTTTCATTCGAAATTTTCTCTTTATCACACTAACCCCTATCGACCCTACCGCTCTCTTCTTTTTGCACGAAAAAAATCTGGTGACTTCATTTAACAAGGGTGAAAAAGGGATACCCTTTTTTTGATTAAACTTTTTATTGTTCTAAACACCTTACAGCGGAAAACATTAAGGTGTTAACAGTGATTAAATTATTATTAATCTTGTTTTAGTAGAAAAAGTAACTATTGTTTTGGAAACTGCATGGGCGACATACCGCACCTCAATGACATTTTGACTTTTTGATTAATTTCATGGAAAAAATATAATATGGTGAATAATATAATTAGTGTCGTGCTTCATAAACGTAGAAAGTACTTTTTCAAAGGAAATAAAATTCCATAACTGGAAGAAAATTTTCTGATACCAGTGACTTTAAACTGTAAGCTATATGCGGGGAATAAACAAAACACGAAACTTGTGAGAATGAAATAAAATGATAAAAGTACAGAAAATCTTTTAAAACTTCGTGCAATACTTTACAAAAAATGAGTGATATATTTTTAAAATTTGTTCGAAATAAAACCTCTGTCGGCTGACAATCAAAGACAAAATAATATCGTACAAAAATTCAAATCGTTTAGAAAAATCGAGTACTTCTGCACAAATCTTCGAGGTATCGTAAAATATAGACTCAATTTGCTCTCGATTAGTGAATTATACACATTAATATTTAAATTAAGAAAATGTGAACTTAAGCATTTCACTAACTAAATCACAAACGGTCTCTCATATTTATCCATAAATTTGTCATAAACTGTGCTTTGTATTGTAGAAAACATGAGAATATTCTCGTATATCCGCGATGACAAGGAATGCGTTTTAAGCTATGTTAATTTGACCCGATGTAATCAGCGTTGCCCTTGTTCAATATATTTAAAGTAGTTCGTATTCTGAATCGACTGAAATTTTCCTTCTACATGTTTTGTTTGGAAACATTCATCAAATGATTATTACGCTTCAAAAATGTGTGACTACTATACATTTTAGTACAAATAATTTTGTAAATATGTAAAGCATTTTACATTGATGTTCGGTATTAGGAAGTAAGACTAAGAATTTTATATATGCTTTAATTCTAGTATATAATCTTTATATATATATATATATATATATAAACTTGAAACTTTTAAACATCTCGAAAAATAGGCACTCTATGAAAAAATGTTATGAATCAAATTTTAATCACTCTGAGGAGTACATACACTGATGTTAAAATCGGTTCCCCTGCACCGCCCCCTAGGTTGAGGGTGGGGGCAAGTTCGAAATCTTAAATGGGAACCCCTTTTTTGATTGCATATTCGGATTCTTTGGATAAAAATGCGTATGATTGGTCTCAAACCTTTTTCTCGTTCCGAATTTTTTTTTCGAACTTGCCTCCACCCCCACCTCCAGGGGGCGGTGTGAGGAAACCGATTTTAACATCAGTGTATGTACTCCTCAAAGTGATTAAATTTTGATCCATAAAATTTTTTCATAGAGTGCCTATTTTTCGAGATATTTGAAAGTTTCAAGTTATAATTTTTCACTCAGCGTCAAGGATTTGTTAAATTTTGTTTATAGTATATTTATAATTGTATTTTAGTATAAGTTTTTAAATATAATTCATAATTGATTGTGATAAAATTAATTTGCGTAGTGTTTATATCTTCAGTAAGTAGTAAAATTGTTGATGTGGAAAATAGGACAATTGCTTCTAAGGGTACCTTTGTACGAAACATGGATTTGGAATAATCTTGGAATTAATATTTTAAAAAGGATTCACTTCTATTTGCTGTGAAATATTAATTCAATGAATAATTCAAAATCGAGGTCCGTGAAAAAGTACCCGAACTGCCTCCATAGCGAAATTCTCGGATAGGAAATCATTCCGAACCAATCCGAATCATTCCGGAATTCGTGCCGAATCAATCCGAATTAATCCGAAGAAATTTCCCTTTTTAAATCCTTTCAATCCGTGCGTCAATTCCGAATTTAATCCGAAACTACTTTTCAATCATTTTCAATTCGTGAACTCAATCCGAATAAATACAAGGCTCATCCAGACAGACTTATAAAACGTGGGTCCTCTCGAAGTTAAACCCGACTAAATCTAAAGTCAAACCAAATAAATTCGACACTAATACGAAAAAAATTTCATTCTCAATTCAAAGTCTAATCCGAGTGAACCCGACACAAAGTTGCAATCCTGTTCAATCTAAGCACCCAATCCGAATGAATCAGAAACCTCCTTTCAGTCGGTGAGTCCAAGACGAATTAATCCGCAGCTCATTCAAAAAGACTAGTGCTTTCGCTGAAAGATATGTTGTAATCCTAGATGCGGCATCTAGCGAACCTATAATAAGTTCCAAGAACTAAAATAATGCCATAGGTTACACAAATATGAAGATATATCTATGTCTCTTTTTAAAATACTCCGGTCGTTAAATTTTCAACCAAACATATGAATCTTCAACCATAAAGATACATTTTTAGCAAAGTAGTTAAACTTTCAACCAAGTTCTTGAATTTGCTACAAAAAAAGATTGCTTTAACAAAATAATTGCATTTTCAAAAAAATAATTAAATTTTTAACTGAATTATTGCATTTAAAAAAAATCAGCTAGAAATGTAATGTTAAACCAAAAAGATAAATTTTTGGGAAAGTAGTTCAAACTTTAACCAAGTTGTTGAATTTTTTACTAAAAAAGATAACTAACCTATTCGAAGGTTTACCTTTTCGAAATCGCATATACACGTTTATTCGAAATTGCGCAGTTCCGTAACCTCTCACCACGGTCCATGTAAAGACTATGCGGTCACGCCCGCGTCAGTGGCTGACTAATTAAAAAGAGTTTTTTTGAATTAAGTATTTTAGCATACCGCCATAGGAACACGTCATACGACTTTTGGAAGAAAATATTCTAAAAGTAAAAGTAAGTTATACATATACGAATAGTAATATTTCTTAAGTGTAGAATCTATTTTCTCTGGCATGTTTCAGGTTAGTGTACAAGATTGGGTACTCTAGCCTCATGTTTCGGAGTTGATTCCCTCACAGCAATAGGATATACCGGGATATCACATTTGATCCAATTTATCTCTCAGGTCTGAAGCATATCCCAGGGATAACCCGCAAGCCGGAAATTCGGGTACCCAGGATATCTCTGGGACGTTTACGGGATAGTCAAATGTCCCAAGTAGTATATAAATTGATTTTCTATATCCTACTTGGGACATTTGCATATCCCGGAAACGTTCGCTGAGATATCCAGATTTTCGTCTTGAGGGATATCCGACGGTTTATCCCTGGGATATCTTTGGGACAACCTGGGAGATAAGTGGGATCAAATAAGATATCCCGGTATATCCTATTGCTGTGAGGGTTACATTTCGTGACACTGAAGGGTCGTTAATCGACAAAATAGTGGAACATGTCTGAGAAAATACATTTTACACTTGAGAAAGTTGCCTACAGTCCTATGTCCACAACTATGCTAACTTTCCTGACATTTAGACCAATCCTAGCATGACCACGACGTCATGCTGGAAAATTAATTGTTTCGCGAAATTTTTGAATCGTTTTTTTATTGTATTATATTGATTTTTATTTGTCAAATTGTACGATTTCAAGGAAATGTTATATTTTTCACGTCGGAATTAAAAGTACAGAATCTGTCAACGTGAGAAATGGCAAAGGGAAAATGCAATATGAGGAAGACGGGGTTAGTGACGCTTTCAGAGACCATTTTATGGGACAATCCGAAAATGAAGCGATA
>JAAAKG020176639.1:0-26602 GCA_010014905.2 Druon quercuslanigerum | reverse complement strand
TTTAGTTTCACTAGTACCATTCTCTCCCCTCTTCGTTCTTCTCTTCCTATACTTCGCACTTCCTCTATCTCTACTTTCGCATCAATCCTTTTCAGTACTTCTTCCACTCCCTCCTGCATCTTCTTCCCCTCTAATCTTATACCCTTTATGAGATTTCTTTTTCTTTGTGCCCTCTCTTTTTTTCTATTCTTTGCTCTATTTTCCTGAGTCTTTCCTTCACCGTATCCCCATTCACTCCCCCATCAAGATCCCGGTTCGAGCTTTCTAGGTTTCTGATTCTACCTTGCATCTCCTCTATATTCAAAGACACTTCTATACACCCAAGCAGAAGTAGGAAATTCAAATTTTATTATATTCTAGGATATATCAAAAGTTTTTATAGGATTTGAAATATTTTAGGTTATTTAATGACATTCCAAGGAATTTTGGAAAACTTTAAAAAGTCTTAACGTATTTTAAAGGTTTTGAAATATAGATTATTTGAAAAGATTCTAAAGAAATCAATTTTTCTGGCACTTCAAAGTATTTCAAAGAATTTATTCACAATAATTGAGGGATTGAGGGATATTTTAAGAAATTCACAAGAATTTGGAATTGAATTTAGTAATTTAATGGGATTTGAGAGGATTTTAAACATTGAAGCGCTTGATTTGAAAAGTTTTAGGTTCTTTTAAAAGGTTACAAATATTTATATTATTCTATTCTTTTCTATTCTATTTTCGATTTTATTATAATATTCTATTTCAAGAGCCTTAAGAAGTTTCAAATGATTAAAAATATTTGAGGGTATTTTTAAAGATTCCAAGGTATTTTGAAGAGCTTTGAAGTGTTTCAAAGGATTTTTAATATTTTATGGAATTTTAAAATATTCTAAGAAATTTTTAAATTGATTTTAGTACTTAAAGGGATTTCAAATTAATTTTCTACACTCTTAGCAAATTTCAAATCACAAAATTTCTTAGAAGTTCGAAAGGTATCAAGGTATTGAATTTTTATTTTATTTTGGGGTATTTTTTATATTCCGAGGATTTTAGAGGATTGGAAATTTGTAAGGGCATTTGGAAAAATTTAAAGGACAATTTTTATTATATTAAAAAAATATTTTAGGGATTTCTAAGGATTTGAATGAATTTAAGGAATTTGAACAACTTTTCATACCTCCGTACAGAATTTGAAATTTTGAAATTTTGAAATATGAAATATTTTAGGATATTTTAAAATATTTTAAGGGAATTTAAAAGATCTCAAAGAATTTCAAAAGAATTTACATTTTTTAGGATATGTAAATAAATTTTAATAAATTAACGAGAGATTTAAAAAACTGCAGAGGATTATAAAAAAGCTTTTAATTTTAAGGGATTTTCGAGGATATTAATGATTTTAATTGATTTGAACAAATTTTTATGCGTCTATACAAAATTAGAAAATTTGTATTCTCAAGAGCTTTAAAAACTTGAAAAGATTTTAAAGGATTCGCAATATTTTAGGATATTAATCAAAATATTAAAAAAATTTTTTAAAGAGTTTGGAATTTCTAATTAAATTCAATATTTTAAAGGTTTTTAAAATGATTTGAAACATTTTAAGGTATTTTAAAGTTTTCCAAGGACAATTTTCTAGACTTATAGAAAAGTTCAGATCACAAAATATTCTAGAATTTCGAAAGATATGTATATAACATTTAAGATATTTTAAAAGATTCCGAAATATTTTAGGATATTTTAAAAGATTTTAAGGGAATTAAAAATATTTTAAAAGATTTCAAAAGAGTTTACATTTTTTAGGATATTTAAATAAATTCAAAGGAATGATCGAGAGATTTAAAAAAAAACTGCAGGGGATTATAAAAGAGCTTTTAATTTTAAGGAATTTTCGAGGATATTAATGATTTTAATTGATTATAGAACACATTTTTATGCGTCTATACAAAATTGGAAAATTTGTATTCTCAAGAGCTTCAAAAAGTTTGAAGGAACTTTAAAAGATTTTAAAGGATTCGCAATATTTTAGGATATTAATCAAAGTATTCAAAAAATTTTTAAAAGAGTTTGGAATTTCTAATTAAATTCAATAATTTGAAGGGATTTCAGAAAGAATTTGTAATATTTAGGGCTATTTCTCAAGAAATTTATAAAATTTCAGATACAATTAGGCTCAATTGTTAAACTTGAAATTCGGAAATTCGAATTGTGAATATTTTAGTATATTTAAAAATATTTCAAAGGATTTTTAATATTTCAGGGTATTTAATAAATAATAAGATTCCAAGTAATTTGGAGAACTTTAAAAAGTTTTAAAGTCTTTTTTTTCGAATTTTTTAAAAAGCCGCGAGGGGTTTCAAATGATTTTGAAGGTTGCGAAATATCTTAAAGTATTTGAAAAGATTCTAAAGAAATATATTTTTCAGGTATTTCTAAGAATTTATTGAAGGATTTAATTGGACTTCAAATATTTTGAAATAATTTAAGGTTTTACCAAATATTAAAAAAAAATTGAAAGGTTTTAGGATATTCATGTAGATTTAAAAGAATTTTAAATTAAATTCAGTGATGTAATGAGGCTTCAAATGATTTGAAATATTTTAGGGAATTTAAAAATATTTCATGGATTTTGGAATTAATTTCAATAATTTGAAGGGATCTTAAAACAAAAAACTTTCAGGGATTTTTTAAGGATTGTAATGATTTAAAAGAATTCAAAGAAATTTCTGTACGTCCAAGCAGAATTCGAAAATTAAAATTCTTTTATATTTTAGGAATTTCAGAGAAGTTTAAAAAGTCTTAAAATATTTCAAAGGTTTTGAAATATAGATTATTTGAAGAGATTCCAAAGAAATCAATTTTTCTGGCAGTTCAAAGTTGTTCAAAGAATTTATTCATAATAATTGAGGGATTTCGATCGATTAAAATTTTATAAATTATTTTCAGGTATTAACAAATATTTAATTTAAAAATATATATTTTAGGATTTTTTTTTAATTCTAAACCAATGTATTTAGATTATTATATTATCAATAACATTAAAAATTAATAATCTAAACATAATACATTTCTAGAAATTTCTAACATTAAAAAGTTTTTATTTATTAAATTTAAGTTTTTAATATTTTATTCATATAAGAATCTGATAAAAAGATTTCATCCATTAATCTATTTTTTAATGATTGAATCTTTTTGATGTTCCTTTGCATAAAATTATTCTTTAAAAAATTGATTAATTTCCAATCTGAAAATACTATATTTAAGGATATTTTAAAAGATTCCAAAGAATTTGGAATTGACTTCAGTAATTTAATAGGATTTTAAAACTTGTAGGGCTTTTAAACAGTTTCAAAAGATTTGAAAAGTTTCCAAGGCTATTTCAAGAGCCTTAAGAAGTTTCAAATGATTATAAATATTTGAGGGTATTTTTAAAGATTGCCAGGTATTTTGAAGAGCTTTGAAGTGTTTCAAAGGATTTTTAATATTGTATGGAAATTTAAAATATTCTAAGAAATTTGTTAATTGATTTCAGTAATTTAAAGGGATTTCAAAGGATTTAAAACATTTCAAGGAATTTTAAAGGTTTTCAAGGACAATTTTCTAGACTTTTAGAAAATTTCAAACCACAAAATTTCCTAGAAGTTCGAAAGATATGTATATACAATTTGAAATATTTTTAAAGATTCCGAAGAATTTTTAATATTTATGAATAATATCAAGGTATTCAAATTTTAAAAAATATTTTAGGGAATTTTTTTATTCTGAGGATTTTAGAGAATTGGAAAAATTTTAAGGTATTAAAAAAATATTTTAAGGATTTCTAAGGATTTGAATGAATTTAAGGGATTTGAACAATTTTTTAGACCTCTGTATAGAATTTAAAATTTAAAAATGTTCAAATATGAAATATTTTAGGATATTTTAAAAGATTTTAAGGGATTTTAGGATAATTTAAAAGATTTCAAAGGATATCAAAAGAGTTTACATTGTTTAGGGTATTTAAATAAATTCAAAGGAATTATCGAGAAATTTAAAAAAAATTGCAGAGAATTATAAAAGAGCTTTTAATTTTAAGGGACTTTCGAGGATATTAATGATTTTAATTGATTTGAACACATTTTTATGCGTCTATACAAAATTGGAAATTTTGTATTCTCAAGAGCTTTAAAAAGTTTGAATGAACTTTAAAAGATTTTAAAGGATTTGCAATATTTTAGGATATTACAACAAAATGTTCCAAAACATTTTAAAAGAGTCTGGAATTTCTAAAAAAATATCAATAACTTAAAGGGGTTTCAGAGAGGATTTGTAATATTTAGGGCCATTTTTCAAGAGATTTATAAAATTTCAGATACAATTAGGCTCAATTGTTAAACTCGAAATTCGGAAATTCGAATTGTAAATATTTTAGTATATTTAAAAAGATTTCAAAGAATTTGAAATATTTTAGGGTATTTAATAAATAATAAGATTCCAAGTAATTTGGAGAACTTTAAAAAGTTTTAAAGTCTTTTAAATTGTTAATGGAAATGTTTGGGTATTTATTCCATCCCAAGGAATTTTCGAATTTTTTAAAAAGCTGCAAGGGGTTTCAAATGATTTTGAAGGTTTCGAAATATCTTAAAGTATTTGAAAAGATTCTAAAGAAACATATTTTTCAGGTATTTCTAAGCATTTATTGAGGGATTTCATTGGATTTTAAATATTTTGAAATAATTTATGGTATTATCAAATATTTAAAAAAATTTAAAGGTTTTAGGATATTTATAAAGATTTAAAAGAATTTTAAAGTAAATTCAGTGATGTAATGAGATTTTAAAAGATTTGAAATATTTTTGTGAATTTAAAAATATGTCATGGAATTTGGAATCGAATTCAATAATTTGAAGGGATCTTAAAACAAAACTTTAAGGATTTTTAAGGATTTCAATGATTTTAAGGGAATTAAACAAATTTCCATACGTCCAGGCAGAATTCGAAAATTCGAATTTTTTTATATTTTAGGATATTTCAAAAGTTTGCAAAGGTTTTGAAATATTTTAGGTTATTTAATGACATCCCAAGGAATTTTAGAGAACTTAAAAAAGTCGTAAAGTATTTTAAAGATTTTGAAATATAGAGTATTTGAAAGGATTCTAAAGAAATCAATTTTTCGGGCACTTCAAAGTATTTCAAAGAATTTATTCACAATAATTGAGGGATTTAATTCGATTTAAATTTTTGTTTAGTTTAGTTTTTAAAATTATTTTCAGGTATTAAAAAATATTTAATTTAAAAAAATATATTTTATTATATGTTAAAAGATTCCAAAGAATTTGAAATTGACTTCAGTAATTTAATGGGATTTTAAAAAGTTTCAAAAGATTTGAAAAATTGTAGGTTCTTTTAAAAGGTTCCAAATATTTTTCAATGGCCTTCAGTAATTTAATAGGATTTTAAAATTTTCAGGGGCTTTAAGCAATTTCCAAAGCTATTTCAAAATCCTTAAGAAGTTTCAAATGATTATAAATATTTGAGGGTATTTTAAAAGATTCCAAGGTATTTTGAAGAGCTTTGAAGTGTTTCAAAGACTTTTAGAAAATTTCAAATTACAAAATTTTCTAGAAGTTCGAAAGATGTGTATATAACATTTAAGATATTTTTTAAAGATTCCGAGGAATTTCTAATCTTTATAAATAATATCAAGGTATTTACATTTTTCAAAAATATTTTGGGGCATTTTTTTTTATTCTGAGGATTTTAGAGGATTGAAAATTTTTAAGGGTGTTTGGAAAAATTTAAAGGTCAATTTTTAAGATATTAAAAAAATATTTGAGGGATTTCTAATGATTTGAGCAACTTTTCATACCTCTGTAAAGAATCTGAAATTTTGAAATGTTGAAATATGAAATATTTTAGGATATTTTAAAAGATTTTAAGGGAATTTTAAAGATTTCAAAAGATTTTAAAAGTGTTGACATTTTTTAGGGTATTTGAATAAATTTAAAGGAATTATCGAAAGATTTTAAAAACTTCAGAGAATTATAAAAGAGCTTTTAAATTTAAGAGATTTTCGAGGATATTAATGATTTTAATTGATTTGAACAAATTCTTATCCGTCTATACAAAATTGGAAAATTTGTATTCTCAAGAGCTTCAAAAAGTTTAAAGGAATTTTAGAAGATTTTAACTGATTCGCAATATTTTAGGATATTAAACAAAATATTCTCAACAGTTTTAAAAGAGTCTGGACTTTCTAATTAAATTCAATAATTTGAAGTGATTTAGGAGAGGTTTTGTAATATTTAGGGCCATTTTTCAAAAGATTTATAAAATTTCAGATACAATTGGGCTCAATTGTTAAACTCGAAATTCGAAAATTTGAATTGTGAATATTTTAGTATATTTAAAAAGATTTCAAAGGATTTGAAATATTTTAGGGTATTCAATAAATAATAAGGTTTCAAGCAATTTGGAGATCTTTAAAAAGTTTTAAAGTCTTTTTTTAAATTTTTTAACAAGCTTCGAGGGGTTTTAAATGATTTAAAGGTTTTGAAATATCCTAAAGTATTTGAAAAGATTCTAAAGAAATATATTTTTCAGGTATTTCTATGAATTTAGTGAGGGATTTAATTGGATTTAAAATATTTTAAAATAATTTAAGGTATTACCAAATATTAAAAAAAAATTGAAGGCTTTTAGGATATTCATGTAGATTTAAAAGAATTTTAAATTAAATTCAGTGATATAATGAGACTTTAAAAGATTTGAAATATTTTAGGGAATTTAAAAATATTTCATGGAATTTGGAATTGATTTCAATAATTTGAAGGGATCTTAAAACAAAACTTTAAGGATTTTTAAGGATTTCAATGATTTTAAGGAAATTAAAAAAATTTCCATACGTCCAAGCAGAATTTGAAAATTAGAATTTTTTTCTATTTTAGGATATTTCAAAAGCTTGCTAAGGTTTTGAAATATAGAGTATTTGAAAAAATTCCAAAGAAATCAATTTTTCTGGCACTTCAAAGTATTTAAAACAATTTATTCACAATAATTAAGGGATTTCATTCAATTTAAATTTTTTAAATTATTTTCAGTTATTAACAAATATTTAATTCCAAGGCTATTTCAAAAGCCTTAAAAATATTAAAATGATTATAAATATTTAAGGATATTTTAAAAGATTCCAGGGTATTTTGAAGAGCTTTGAAGTGTTTCAAAGGATTTTAAATATTTTATGGAATTTTAAAATATTTTAAGCAAATTTAGAAAAAAATAAAATAATTTAAAGGGGTTATAATAATAAATAATTTTAGAGATTTCTAAGTATTTCAATGAATTTAAGGGATTTGAGCAACTTTTCATACCTCTGTACAGAATTTGAAATTTAGAAATATGAAACATTTTAGGATATTTTAGGATATTTTAAAAGATTTTAAGGGAATTAAAAAGATTTCAAAGGATTTCGAAAGAGTTTAAATTTTTTAGGGTATTTAAATAAATTCAAAGGAATTATTGAGAGATTAAAAAAAACTGCAGAGGATTATAAAAGTGCTTTTAATTTTAATGGATTTTCGAGGATATTAGTGATTTTAAATGATTTGAACAAATTTGTATGCGTCTATACAAAATTTCAAAATTTGGGTTCTTAAGAGCTTAAAAAAGTTTGAAGGAATTTCACAACATTTTAAAAGATTTGCAATATTTTAGGATATCAAACAAAATATTCAAAGAATTTTTAAAGAATCTGGAATTTGTAATTTCCGATACAATTGGGCTCAATTGTTAAACTCGAAAAGTAGGCAAAAGTCTAATCTGTTCAAATCAAAGCATTAATATTTATATAAACCTATGGAGGACGCGAGTGGTCCAACAATTTTGAAACTCACATACCTATAAAACTCCACTTATACTATGTACCTAAAATATCATATATGTGCATGTAATGCGTGTTTGAATGTCAGTATGACATTAGTTACAATCACAGCGAGCTCAGTCGCATTTAATAGATTAATTCTCTACTCTCAGCAGAGACATCAGTGTCGTTCGAATCACCCAGATTGACATTCATATTCGCCCCAGATACTCAAAGATCAACAAGCTTTTGTCGGATCTCTTCCTCCTCCACTTTCAATCTTTTCTGTGTCTTTCAAAATTATTTATCAACAAATTTCTACCCAGTGCCTATTTTGGTGAGTTCTCTCAGAAAAGTGCATCGAGTGTTTCTCAAAATTAAACAAAAAATCGCGGTCAAATTTTTGATAGAACCTCAATTTTGGGGAAGAACCCTCGGGGAAGGAGAAACAAAGAGCCGATTGGAAATTTTGAATCGGTCTGAAGCCTTAGTGAATCCGAAATTTTAATCGGAAATTTCCGATGGTGACCGATTCACGATTTGAAATTTAACGTTTTGTTTAACACTATCTGACACTTGTATATACATTTTTTTTAATAGCTAGATGATTTAAATTTTTTTTTATTTTCTGTACAATATAGGATCTGAAGATAGCAGATTAATAATAAATAGTGAATAATTTAAATAAACTTTCTCAATAAATGAAGAGTGTTTATTTTCTAATTCTCTGGGTTAGACCTTTCATTGTGTAATATTTAAGGTAAATGGGTGAGTGGGTGTAAATGGCTAAAATGATGATTCCAATGATCCGGTCCTTTATTTCGTTTCATGGTCGCCAGTGAGATTAAGTGTTTGAATCTTTGTGAAATGCATTTGATTAAAGAATAGCAAGTATAAAAAAGGAACACTGGCTCCCCCTGATAATGTTAATTGCTGGTCGTTTAACTATAATTAACCCTGAAGTGCGAGCGTTTTAAAATGCCAATACTGGACTGACCTGTGGCTTTTTGAACGAATTTTTTGTTTCCGGAAGTCAAAGAAAAACTGACACGAGGGCTTTTTATAGAAAAAATGAGGAGTGGAGACCAATTGAGCCAAATCAGTGACGACGATTGTTATGCAGGTGGCATTTGTCCCTCCTGCAGACTCGCCATTAACAAGGACACCGGCAGATTGAAGTACGTAATTCTCTATGACATAATATATCTCTTTTGAATTGATCTTAATTCAATCTAAATCCAGAGAGAGATTAGCTTTAATCTTTTTTGGTAGTCATTGCTGAACAATGGATACCAATTTAGAAATATTGTTATTTTTACATTAAATGACGTGGTAATTTTCGAAGATCGAGGGGGAATTCACTCGTTAAAAAATTGTATAGTGTAATAGGGATTAGGCGTAATAGGGATTAAGTGTAATAGGGATTTTTCGTAATAGAAATTCTTAGGGGCAATCAATAAACTGACCAATTTTTGGCTGTTTTTGAATTAATGTGGCTGCTGTCTATACAATAAGCTTCTGTAATGAATCAAAAATAATATAGGGAAAATAGGGTGTCTTCTTTTTTTTAGAAAAATGGAGGAATAATAGGGAAATACATTATTTCAAATAAAATTAATGTAGACACTATGTTAAACTCAATATAAAAGGCTTTAACTTCCTCAAATTTATAATTTAAATTATATTGGATTCTCAACAAAATAGTTGAATTTTGAACCAAAAACGAATTTATTTTCTACTAAAAGAAAAGAAATTTTCATTTTAATATAAGTAATTTTCAACCAAACGGTTCCTTTAACAATCAAATAGTTAAACTTTAAAAAACAGTTGAGTTTTCAAAAAACAAATAAATTTCCAACATAATAGGTACACTTTTAACCAAATAGCTGAATTTTTAATCTAAAAAAATGAATTTTTTACAAAGAAGATTAATTGTATACCATAACTAGAGTAGTTAAACTTTCAGTTAAAAAAATTAACTATTAATATATGAAACCAATTTTTGACCATAGTTAGATTGAATAAAAAAAACACAAAAGAGGAATTTTCAACAAATATATGCAATTTTAACTTATGAAGGATACATTTTTGAGGAAAAATTTTCAGGCAAAAAAAAGTAATTTTTAACAACAGCAACATTACAGTTTTTTAACCAGGAAAGATGCATATTTGACTAAAAAGATGCATTTGAACCAGATAGTTCAATTTTAACCAAAAATATGAATTTTTTACCCAGATGATTCATTTTCTACCAAAAAAGACGAATTTCCAACAAAAGAATGCTCAATCAAATAATTAAATTTTTAACTAAAAAATATAATCTTTAAACTGATAATGGAATAACTGGAATACATCAACTTTTAGTTTAAAAAATTTATTCTCCAAAAATGAAATGAATTTTTAACAAAATAAACGAATCCTCAACCAAAAAGACGAATTTTTAACAATTGAGATTAATTTTTTGCACAAGAAACCGATTTTTCAACAAAATTCATACTTTTTAAATTCATTGAGGAGAAATGTTCAACAACAAATTTTCTGAAAAAAAAATTTTTTCACAAAAGAACGGATAACTTACATTTTTAATCAAAGAGGTGAATCTTTAAAAAATTCAATTTTTTATCGAGGAAAGATGCATTTTTGACTAAAAAGATGCATTTGAACCAGATAGTTCAATTTTTAACAAAAACTATGAATTTTTTACTAAGATGATTAATTTTCTACCAAAAAAGACGATTTTTCTAGCAAAGGAGTTGATTTTACTTGCCTGTATACACAAAAAAATTAATTTTTAATCAAGAAAGATGAATGCTCAATCAAATAATTAATTTTTAAACTGAAAAAGATAATCTTTAAACTGATAGTGGAATAAAAGGAATACATCAATTGTTAGTTTAAAAAATTTATTTTCAACAAAAGAAATGAATTTATTACAAAATAGACGAATCCTCACCCAAAAATACGAATTTTTAACTATAAAGATTAATTTTCTCCACAAGAAATCGAATTTTTAACAAAATCCATACATTTTAAATTTATTAAGGAGAAATTTTAAACATCAAATTTTCTGAAAAAAATTTTCGCAACACAACGAATGTTTTATCAAAAAACTTACATTTTAAACCAGAGGCGAATTTTAAAAAACTGAATTTTTAACCAGAAAAGGTTCATTTGTAACCAAATGGTTTAATTTGCAAGAAGATTAATTTTTTACGAAAAAATACGAATTTCCAACAAATTACATCCATTGTCAACTAAATTAATGGATTTTTAAATAAAAAAGAGGATTTTTTTTACAAAACAATAGATTTTTCATCCTGAAAGTAAATTAGGTAAATTCAACCAAGTAAGACGAATTTGCTAGCAAAGATATGATTTTTATAAAATATTTCAACTCATTATCAAGTAGATTTTTAACTAAAAGAAATAACTTTTTAAAAATACATTTTTTCTACAATATATATTTTTAATTTTCAAATTAAATTGATAAATTGTCAACTAACTAGTTGAATTTTTAACTATAAAATATAGTTTTTTTCGCAAATAATGGAAATGTTAAATTTTCTCTTAAAAAGCTAATTTTCAAGCAAAAACAAAAAATACGAATTTTCATTAAAATAGTTCAATCTTCAACCAGAGATGACTTTCCAACCCAAAAAATAATTTGTTAACAAAGTAGTACAACTTTCAAACGAGCAGTTGAATTTTTAACAAACAAATATAACTTTTTAAGCAAATTGTTGAATTTTCTGTCGCATTTTCAAAAAAAAGAATAAAATTTTTAATTAAATATTCGAATTTTTAACCCAACGAGATGAATTCTGAAATAAAAATTTAATATGTAGTAGACTTTTTAACAAAAAAATTAACATTTAACCAAAATAGTGGGATTTTCTTAATGGGTTTTATTAATTCAACCAGTTGAATTAAACAAAAGCATAAATTTTTAAAAAAATACTTGAATTCTCAACCAAATACATAAATTTTTTATTCATTTTTATGTTTAAAAAAACAACCGAATTTTCAATAAAAATGTTAATTTTTCAACCAAAGAGATTATTATTTCAAAAATGAAGGTTTAGCAAACTATTTCAGCTTTGAACCAATTAGTTGAATTTTTAAACAAAAAAGGTAAATTTTTAACCAAATTCTTCAATTTTCTTTCAAAAACATTAATGAGTTATTAAAAAAGGTGAATTTGCAACAAAATATATCAATTTTCAACAAAATGTTTAAATTTTGAAAGCAATCAAATTAATTATCCACAAAAAAGTTGAGTTTTAAGCCGGAATATATACAGTTAAATTGTTATAAAAATATTTTAAATCATCCAAATTTTATAATTCAAAAAATTTAATTTTAAATAAAAAACAGATCAATTCAGTTAATATCGACGAATTTAAAAAAAAAGCTGTTGAATCATTAATTAAAACAGATTAACGTTCAACCAAATGCTTGAATCTTCCACAAATCAGTTTAACTTTTAATCAAAAAGATGACCTTTTAACCAAAAAGATTAGCTTCCTATAAAACTGGCATAGTTTAAATCTCAACTAAAGAAATATTTTTTTTATCAAAACAGTTGCATTTTGAAACCCAAAACACGAATTATTTACAAAAGTTGATTTTCTAACAAATAGTTCAATTTTCATAAAAATAGTTTAATTTTTAGCTCAATAGTAATATATTTAAACAAAAATATGATTTTTCAATACAAAACTTAATTTTTAATCAAATGCTTGGATTTTTAAATCAAAAAGACGATTTTTCTACAATAAAGTTCAACTTTTAACCAAAAAAGATTTTAATTTGAAATAAGAAACAGGCTAATTTAAAAAAAAGAGTTGAATTTAGCACTAAAAGAGATCCATTTTCAACCAAAAATGGAATTTTTAAAGTTTCAGTTTAAAGAACTAATTTGAAACAATATAAAAAACCAATTTTCAACCAGTTGAATGTAACTAAAAAGATAAATTTTTAACCAAATAGTCAAATCCTCAATCTATTAAGATAAATTCTCAGCCAAGAAGAGTAATTTAGGAAAAATACGAATTTTCAACCAAATCGTTAAATTTAACTAAAAAATATCAGTTTTCAACTAAAAATATCAATTTTCAACCAAAAATGGAATAGTTACATTTCTAGTAAATAAAAGAATTCTTAACCAGAAACTCGAATTTTTAACAAAATATTTAAAATATCAGTAAAAGAGATGATTTTTCAATTAAACAAATAAACAATTTTTATTATTAAGAACAATTGTTTAAAACATTTTTTATCATTTTATGTATTTATAAATAAAATTCCGCTTTTGTAACAAAATTCAAAGCCAAACGTTTAACAATTAATTCTTTTAATGAAGTGATAACATTTTATAATTGTTTAAACAAAATTAATTGAAAAATGCATTACATTTTCGTACATAATCAGTTTCGTACATCCAAAAATAGCCAAATAGTGCATTTCTTAATTAAGATTGTTTAAAAAATTACCCATTTTTATTAGATGATCAAATATAATCTTAGTTTTCATTACTAAATAATGTATGAAGAATTTCGTGTAAAACACTATGCAGTCCATCATAAATAAATAAAATAAATAAAAACTTGATATGAATAACTGTTGATAAAATTTGTTTATAAAATAAAAAGTTATTTAATACATTTCTTTAATATAACTAAAAATCTCGTTTTGTCCATACATTTTTTAAATTTAGTGCTGCCAAACCCCACAAAACAATTTTCATTCACTTATTTCTTTCTAAGAAATTCAATGAATTTCTTAAAATTTTCGTTTCTATTAATCTTTTTGGATAGTCCCTTCGTGGTTCCTAGCTATTTTTAAGTTAATCCAAGTATGTTTTAAAAAACGGTATCCTCTCAAATTAAAATTTTAAAAACTTGTGTTATTAATTTAAAAAATATTAATTCTTCTCTCAAAAATTGACAATAAGAGCTTTGTGCGGAATTTTATTTGAATTTTTTTAAACTGTCAAATCGGATGATAAATTGTCTTCTGAAAATCACTTTCTCCCTGGCTTATGTTTTAACGTGATTTGCGCAGTTTAAATGGGAATTTAGAGAAAATTTAACAATGATTTTTTTAATAAAAAATATTATAACAATTTGTAATAGTTTTTGTAATTAAAAATAATCATTGTTAAATTTTCATTAAACTTTATTCTTACAATATCAGTGTTAAGGTAATATTATAACAGAGTAAGAAAAGCACTCTCTTGAGTGAAAGTATTTTCAATTGAACATTTACTCAAGAAATATTTCATAACAATTGTTAATTTAATTATTAGCCACAAATCTTGATGAAATATCAGCATTAACTTATTTCCGACAGAATTCATTGAAAAAAAAAGAAAATTTCCATGGATGAACATTGGGGTGCTTAAAAAAAAATTTTTTTTAGAGGGCAACGATACTTTTTAAAAAATACATTTTTTCTACAATATATATATTTGAATCTTTATCCAAATAGTTAAAATTTCAAATTAAATTGATAAATTTAAAAAAATAATTTTTTTTTAGAGCGCAACGATAGTTTGTAAAAAATACGTTTTTTCTACAATATATATTTGAATCTTTATCCAAATAGTTGAATTTATAAATTAAATTGATAAATTATCAACTAACTAGTTGCATTTTTAACTATAAAAGATACTTTTTTTTCGCAAATAATGGAATTGTTAAATTTTCTTTTAAAAAACTAATTTTCAATTTTAAAAAATACGAATTTTCATCAAAATATTTAAATCTTCAACCAAACCACTTTTTCTTCCAAATCCGAAAAAAGAAATTCCGTAATTTTTATTTTTTTTATTTTTTTTATTTTAACAGGTGCCGATTTTGACTTGAAGTTTCCCATGTAAAATGCATAGGGAAAAATCACTTTTTTGATATTTTGAAATAATTTCTTAGGGTTTAAAAAAATGTGACGGGAAAGTATAGGGGCTTGTAGAGAATTATCCATTGAAGAATTTCACGTATCAGACATACGCGTTTGACCCCCCATAACATACCCCTACGAGTACCTGAAAACTACCCTTAAAACCATAAATGTAAATTCTTTATGAAATCGATATTTGAGAACTGTAATCTGGTTTTTTACCTAAAATTATTATTATTGGTCTATTAAAAAATATTTATTGTCATTGGTTAATTTATTTTCAATTATTGAAACAATTAAAATTTGTTTAAATAATTTTTGTTCAAAAATTTGTTTTTTTTCCTTAAAATTATTACTATTAACCTAGTATAATATTTAATAACATTGGTTCGTTACTCCTTAATTGTTTAAATAAATGTAATTTGTTTAAAAAATTTTTTGTTTGAAAATTTGTTTTTCCCCCTAAAAACTAAGACAATTGGTGTAGTGGAATATTCATTAAGATTAGTTAATTCATTTTCAATTATTGAAACAAATAAAATTTGTTTAAATAAATTTCTTTTGAATTTATTAAAAATTAAAATGATTACTGTGGGTCTAGTGGAGTATTTATTAATATTGGTTCATTAATTTTTTATTATGTAAACAAACTGTTAGTTGAATAGTATTATTAGTTAAAAATATATTTATGTCACTTAATAAAATAAATGTTCAAGGAACTTTTGAAAAAATAACATTTTTTACAGAAATGGGGTTTGTTTAAATAATTAAAAATTAATTAACCAATGCTGTTAAATATTCCACTAGACCAGTGGCAACAATTTTTATAACAAAATTATAAAAAAATAAAATTAATCAAAAAATTTTGATAAATATTCCACTAAAGAAATATTAATAATTTTTAATAAAAAATATTTAAACAAATTGCATTTGTTTAAAGAATTGAAAATTAATTAACTAATGTTAATAAATATTCTACTAGACCAATAGTAATAATTTTTAAGGAAAAAAATAATTTTCAAAAAAATGTTCTTAAAAAAAATTCCACTTGTTTAAACAATTAAAAATTAATAAAGAAATGTTAATAAATATTCCACTCGACAAATATCAATAATTTAAAGTAGAAAAATGACAAGAATACAGTGGTTAAAAGGTTTATTTCATTAAGAATTGACATTTTTGGTTTTAAGGGTAGTTTTCAGGTACTCATTGGGGTGTGTTAGAGGTGTCAAATCTTCTAGAGGCTCCTATACTTTGCCGTCACATTTTTTCAAACCCTTACAAATTATTTATTCATTTGGAATAAAATAGGGGGGGGGGGGTCGTTGCCCTTAAGCACGCAAAAAAAATTTGTTATGTATTTTTGGATCACCCGAATGAACATTCGTTAAACATATTTGTTATAAGCTGATAAATATATTCCCTGTTAAAAATTAGAAATCTAATACAAAATATAAGGCATTTTATTAAAAAATTGTTTTCAAGCAATTATTTTTCAGATCAAAAATATTATTTTTTAACTTTCTTATTTTGTCAGCGTTTTATAAAAAATTAAATTGAAAAATCAAGACGTTTGAGCGAAGAATCGAGTGAATTCCCCCTCGTCAAAATATCCTGAGTCTGTTTTTAATTAAATCAGAGTTGGTAGAGAATTCCAATTTCAAAATTCCCTGACCTTTCCCCAAACCGACCGTTATAAATTTTTCTTTCAGCCATTTCACGAATATTTTTGAACTAGAAATATTAAAATTTAACCAATAATGGTCTAATTTTTAACCAAATAGAAGTTTTTTGAGAAATATAGATATTTATTCAGAAGAGCGCTGAATTTTCAATTCAGAAAAAGGACTTTTCTTTTCAAAAGACGAATTTTCGGTCAAAAAGAGTGACTTTTTAACAAATAGTTGAATTTTAAATAAAAAAGTTCACTTTTGAACCAAAATAACTTATTTTTTAATCAAAGAGATTAATTTTTTAATTTAGCCAAGTAGTTCCATTTTTAATCAAAAAATATCAATTTCCAACAAAAAAGATAAAAGTTGATATTTAAAAAACAAAATATTTTTAATTTTAAATCAAAAACAGGTAAAAAGATGAATTTTCATTAAAAAATATGAATTTCTACAAAAAATGTTATAATTTATATTCCAAAAAAATGACTTCATTTTTAAATTAAATATTTGTTAAATCAGGCGATTATTTAACAAAATATTTGAATGTTTAATCAGAACAGATTCATTTTAATCATAAAAGATAAGGTTTATACTAAAAGAGAATAATTATTAAACAAAACAAAAAAAAACGAATTTTCAACAGAACATTTTAATTTTTTACCAAAAAAGATTTTTAGGTCAGAAGAGAAAAAAAATTCCAACCAAATTGTTGAATTTCATCTGAAAAGGCAAATTTTCTACAAGACAGGTTAATTTTCAACGCCAAAATATGATTTAACTTTAACCAAAAACAGTCGCTATTTCAACCAAATAATTGAATTTTCAAATAAAAAATACAAATCTTTTAGAAGACAGTTGAATTGAAAAAGGTTAATTTTAAACCAAGAAAGGTGAATTTTTAACTAAATAGTGACATCTTTAACCAAAGAGTTGAATCTTCAAAAAAATAATTGAATTTTTAACCTACAAAATTGATTTTTTAAACAAACAAATTTTTACACAAAAATGGAATATTTAAATTTGCCCTAAAATAAATTAATTTTCAAGAAAATAGTTGAATTTTTGACAAAGAAACATTTTTCAAGGAAACAGTTAATTTTTAATCCAGAAAGATGTATTTTCAACAAAAAAGTTGAAGTAAAAAAGTATTGTTCATTTTTCACCTATTAGTAGAATTTTCAACCTGAAAAACTGAATTTTTGACTAAATGGTGAAATTTGTCAAACCAAGAAGATTTAACTTTAAGTAAAAACAGTCACAATTTCAAACAAATTTTATTTTTTTATTTTAATTATAATATATTTAAAAATATAAATTATTATATTATTATATATACATTAATATTTCTTTTGTTTATAATTTTATTTATTTTTTATACCGAAAAAGATATATTTTTAATTAAATAGTTGAATTTTCAAAGAAAAAGGGTAATTTTCATCAAAAAATTTAAATTTATAGTTATATTAACAAACAATTCTATTTTCAACCTACAATGATGAATTTGACAGCAAAATATTTTTTCATCTAAAAATGAAATAGTTCAATTGATTTTCATTAGGAAAAAGAAAAAATTAAAAAAAAAAAATTTCAACAAAAGAGATGAATTTTTGAATGAAATGATGAATCTTTAACAAGAACAATAATAGCGACTAAACGAATTTTCAATCCCTAAAAGCGAATGCTGTAAAAAACAGTTACATTTTTAACTGAAAAGATAATTTTTAAAAAATAGTTAAATTTTTTACCAAAATAATACAATTTTTAACTTAAAAAACATATTTTGAACAAACAGATCAATTTCTTAGCCCAAAACAAATTTTCTACATAAAAATTCAATTTTTAACTAGAAAATATGAATTTTTAATAAAAAAATTAATTTTTAACTAAAAACGATCAACTTTTAACCACAAATGGAATAGTTATAATTTTAATTAACAAATGATTTCATCTTTCGACCAAAAAAGATTACTTCCAGCAAAAAGTTAAATTTTCAACTAGATAGTAGAATCTTAAGGTAAAAGAAACGAACTCTAAACCAAAGTTATAATAATAGTATTTTTAATAAAAAAACAACTATTAACCAAAAATAGTCGTATTTTTTATTGGGCTCTATTAATTTAGTTTACATTTAAAAGAAAAATCCAGAAAAAAGGGGAAATTTTTTTAATATGGAGGAAAAAGGAGGAACTATTTTTAAAAAAGGCAGAAAGATGAGCATAGGGAAAATATTTTGCATTTCGGATACCAAATTTTAGAAAAGTTAATTTCATTTTATCGAAAATTTCCTGACTCTTCCCGGTTCTCCCAGACTTTCCAGAATTTCCTGAGCTGTAGCGACCCAATAAATCTATCGACGGAAAAATTTATATTTTCTAAACTTTTAATCAACAATTTTGGAAAAAAATGCTGATCAAAATTTTTATTTTGTTAAATAAGATGGTGTGTGGGACGAAATAAATTTTGGCGAGCTTGGATCAGATATATGCTCCTTATACCTGCAGTAATTTTACCAGTAGCTATTATTTTTATTGCCTTATCTCGATCTGCTGTCGTGGGAAAATTTTCACTTCAACAACCCATTGACAAAAGCACGGAGAGAAGACGAGAAGTTTCAACCGAATCATCAATTTATCACTTCTGTGAGTCAAACTATATGTTCTTTAATTATTATTTATAGTATCGGAAAAAATATCACGAGATATTTTCCAACTATTGTTTATCTACCTTTTATCTGAAATAAGTAGAGATTTAGTAGAGCCAACTTAAAAAAAAATCCTATGTCCCCTCACTAATTTCCCCTTACTTTACCTACTACCCCTACTCTTATTCATCCTACTCCTCTTCTACTGAACCCTTTCATCGTTCCCTTAGATAAATTTCCTTTCCGTACCCTCCCTTATTTCTAATAATTTCCCCTTTTTTCTCTCCATAATGTGTCCTTAATTCTTCTCATACCCCTACCCTTATTTTTCCGCTTCACATTTCACTCTTGCCCCTTCCCAAACTTCTTCCTACTCTACTTCTCCTCTCCTCGCTTCCTTAGTAAACCCTTCCTTTTCCCTAGTCTTCCATTTCCTTCCCGTATTTATACCCTCATTTTTAATAATTTCTTCTACTTCCCTTTCCTAATATCACCTCACTAGCCCTACTAAACAGAGCCCCAACATCTCCTTCCCTAAGCTCTTCTTCCTTTCCACTCTCCCCCTGTTTCCATACCTTCCCTCCATGCATTTCCCCTCACTTTTCCTATTTCTTTCCCATTTTCCTTAATCTCCCTTCTTCTCTCATTTTTCCTTATTCCCTCCCTATTCTTCCCCTTCACCAATTGCTTCTCACTTTCCCTACTTCTTCTCCTCTAAGTTATCTCACTGCCCCTGCTTTCTCTCCTTTCACTTTACCCTTCGATCTCCATTCCGCAAATTTTTCCATCTAATTTTCCTTCTCAATCCGTTATATCCGTTAACTACCAATCTCATAAATCCCTTCCGCAGTCCTTAATAATCTTCCCCTGCTCACCATAATATCTTATCATTTCTCCTACTCTCCCTCTTTAATTTCCCCTAACTTTCCCTACTAACCCTACCTTCATTTTCCATAATTTCCATTTTCCTTACTTCTTACTCATTTTACGTATTCCTCTATTTCTCCCCTCGTTTCGCCTTCTTCCCCCTCTCTATTATCACTTTTTTTCCACTCATTTCCTCTTATTTTCCATACTTCCGCCCTCCTTATGTTCTCTACATTTCCCTACTTCCCCTACCCTAATTTCTCCTCGCTCCACTACTTTTCTTTTCATCATTAGCCCTCACTTCCCTTTCTTAGGAAAAATTACGATGGACTGACAAATAGACAGACCGATGAAATGCATTTTCCCTCACTTTTCCTACTTCTTCCTCATTTTTCTTTTTATCGCTTCTTCTTCTCTCATTTTTACTTGACCCCTTCCCACCCTTCCCCTCCATCAATTTTTTCTCACTTTCCCTACTTCTCCCCTAATTTATCTCATTGCCCCTACTTTCTCTCCTCTCAGTTTACCCTTCGATCTCCATTCCCCAACATTTTTCATCTAATTTTCCTTCTCCTCAATCCGTTATCCAACATTGCCACTTTCTACACTCCCTCTTTAATTTCCCCTAACTTTCCCTACTAACCCTACCCGATAGATGGACAAATAGACAGACGGGCGGAAACTCGACTGGACTATAAGGGTTTTTGCACTCGGCAATAGAAACCTGCAAATGAGAGTGTAAATATATTGTACTTAAAAAAACTTTTAGCTACAATTCCGAGTCACTTAGACGAAGCAGAAGAAGATCGAGTTATATTTTCGGACGTGGAAACTAGTTTTGTGCCAACAAATTCATTTGTCGAATCAAAACCTCTTCAGCGACACAAAAGAGAAATGCACCAGGTATATTCTTACTTGTTCAACTTCTATCCCATTCACTATTTTTATTTTTAAAAAACAAGATTTTTTGATGTGAACTAATTATTTCAATCATGATATTCAATATTTAGTATATATTAGTGCTCCGCACATGACCGATTAGAAGTTTAAATAATTCGAAGAATTTCTACATACGCTCAAACTTACAAGAAGCCAAAATGGTCTAAGTACAGGAAAAATAAGGACATTTTTCAAAAGAATAGGGATATAAATTCTTTCAACTAAAATTAATATGGGTACTATATTAAATTCAATTTTAAAAGCTTTGCGTTCCTAAAACTTGCAGTAAAAATATTATACTTTCAAAGAAACAGATGAATTTTTCACTAAATAGTTCAATTTTCAACTAAAAATATTATTTTTTAACCCAACAGCTTAATTTTGTATCAATAAAGTCAAATTTTCAATAAGTTATATGATATTTCTACCATATAGTTGAATTTTCCAAAAAATATATCATTTATAAAACAATAATTGAGCAGTTTACATTTTATTTTAAAAAATAATTTCCGACTGTAAAAAGAACAAACTGTCAACAAAATAGTAACATCCCTAAGTCAAACAAATTACAGTGAACTTTCACTTATTCCAAGTCTCTCATGCTTGGACACTCCAAGTGGCGAAGCCGCTTTGCCTCCCACCACTGTCCCTGTGCGCTCTCGTCCACGTCAGTGGCTGACCAATTAAAAAGAGGTGGTCCGAAGAGCTGGAAACCCTTGCGCAAATGCAAGGACGCACAAATGCTTAAAGCGCGCACATGGATACAAGGCAGGGATAGCCAATAAACGTTGTTTGACAAAATCATCCTACGACTCGCGGTGAAGGTAGGGGCCCTCCAGCCTTTAAACAACCGAATGTGTTCGTTTCACGCCCCTTGGAATAAATGAAAGTTGACTGGAATTAAAGTTTTTTGTTAAGCAAGTTAATTGTTCACAAAATAAGAATTTTCTACAAAGAGATACATTTTCAACTTAAATGATGAATGTACAAGCAAAGAAATGCATTTCTAACAATTCAGTTCTACTATAAATTAAACTGTTGAACATTCAACTAAAAAAAATTTTTTTCCAGAAAACGGAATAGTTGAATTTTCAGCTAAAAATATTTGTTTTCAAACAAAAATATGATACTTAACTTTTTAATAAAAAATATTTGTTTCCAACCAAAAAAAAAAAAGATAAATTTTTCACAAAATAGTTAAATTTTCAACTGAAGAGATTCATCTTTAACTGAAATTGTGAATTTTCAAACAAAAATGCATTTTTAACCCATTATTTCTACTTTTAAGCAAATAGTTCAATTTTCAATTAAAAATGATCAATTTTCATACAAAAAAAAGGAAAGAAATTTAACTAACTTTTAATTTTTAATTTTGAAATTCGCAATAAAACAGATAATTTTTAAACTAAAGAGATAAATTTACAACTAAAATTATCAGTATCAATATTAATTAATTATAAATATTAATTCATTAATTGTAAGATACAAAGAAAATTAAAACATAAAACGCTTATTTAACAAAGTAATTCCTTCTCAAATCAAATTGGTAAATTTTCAGTTAAGAAAGATACAATTTAAATCAAAAATGGAATACTGATATTTTCAAACAACAAGATTTTTTTCATCCAAAAAAAAACGAGAAATTAAAAAAAAAATAGTTACGTTTTTAACTACAGAGATTAATTTTGAACTAAAACCTGTAAACCAAAAGTGAAATAATTAAATTTGCAAACAAAAAATTAATTTCTTAATTTTCAATTAATTGTTCACTGCAATTTTTAATGTTAGACTACACAAAGTGTGTTTTTCGGAATACACAACATTAAATAAAAAAAGAAGTTTAATACGATGGAAAGCTCAATGGAATTAACTTTTCTACAAATTACATATCTTAAGATATTTTATGGATTTGACTTTTTAAAATTTATTTAATATGAACGTAGAAATTATTTTAATTGTGTGAACGTTTAACCGGTCAATTAGTGCAATTCCATTAATCATCTCTATTAGATGCGAGAAGGTAAAAAGAAAAGAAATTCTCGAAAGTGGTTGCATGATGATAATTTAGAAAATGTAGATCCCAATGATGAATATGAAGAATATTTTACTTATGAGGGAGATTATAACGAGGATTGTGAAACTGATTTACCGGAATTCCAAGTAAATTATTTTGGTAGTGTGATTTTTTTAAATATTATGTTGGAAGCAGAACTTTATGAGTTAGTCGTAAAATTTGATTTTCAAGTATCTTATATATTTTTTTCTAATAACTAACTTTAATTCTTTTTAGTTTTAATTTTCTGTTCAAAATTGAAAATTATAAACTTTTTTATTTTTCTGAAAATAGTCATTTGTTATACGAATAATTTTATATTTTAGTTAGAATTCTTTTATTTGCTATATACTTCTTAAATTTTAAGTTGCAAATTAAAAAATTGTATTTATAATTTTGAGATCGAGACATATACAATTAAAGCTTCCGTAGCCAGGGGTCCGTAGCTTCGAATTTCGATGCAAAATTTGTAATTTCAAAATAAAAAAATGTTAAATTGAAGAATATACAATTGTTCATTTGTGACAAATTAATGAGTTTTTATTTGTAGTCTCTGAGAAATAATAATGATAAAATTTAAATTCATATTAAAGAATTTTAAATTGTAGCTTTCGGCATTGAACACTTTTGAATTTATGAATTAAAAATCGAAAAATGCTTAATATATTGAGGGTCAAAAAATTAGGACCCTTTCAAAGCAGAGTAATGAAAATATTATATATAGTTCATATATAGTGTGAAGTATTATATATAATATGTATTTGTTTTATACATTTTTTGTATAAAACAAATGAATATTCTATATAAAATTTCACACTATATGTAAATATAATTTTTCCGCCTGTGGTTAAAAATTGGAAAAGTTGAAAATTCTATGTTTAGGATTGAAACTTTTTGAAAAAAATGTCCACGACATCTTAACAACGGCAATTTTCATGTCGGAATATGATATGGATCTAATTTAGGATATATGACTGTATGATAGTGAAAAAAAAAAAATTCCAAAAAATATTTTTCAAAAATTCAGAAAAATGGCGGACTTATGCGACTTTAAGTTGTTGGGCAAATTTTTTTTGAAATGCCATATCTTTACCTTTAACTTTGAGTGTTTGAAATTTGAGAGTTCTGAATTTGCTATGTTAAATGCTTTTGCAATCTTTTTATATTAAAAGTTTTAATTTTACAGTTTAAAGTGAAACGACTACAATTCGAAAAGAATAATAATAATTTAAATTTTTTTATTTTAAACTGTTTAAATTTACATTTTTCAGTTTTAAATAAAGTTTGGATTCGTTTATTTTTCAACATTCCATATGACAAACTTTTCATTTTTAATGTTTTCCATTTAAAATAATCTTCACTTATAGTATTTTTAGAATAATCCAGTCAATTTTGAGGTTTTATAATTAAAAACTTTGCAATTTTTAAGGGCCAAAATAACAGTGAATGTATTTTATAATATTAGCCAAATTTTTCTAATATATTTTTATCTTAAATAATAATTTTTTAAATGTAACAACAATTTAAAATTCTAGAGTTTCGGAAGCTTTGATTCAGAAACATTTAATTTAGCTTTAAATTTCGAATTGTTAAATTGTAATGACAACGAAATAAAAATTCTTTATTTTCAAAAGTTTTTCATTTTTTTAATTCAATTTTGTGCGCTCTTAATTATACACATTTTCAATTTCTCTGAATGTAAAATTGTCTTACTTTTTTAATTTCTAATCTGAAATCATTCAAAATTATGCAATTTCAACTATTTTATAATTAAATTGTCAAATGTTTAAAATTTCAGCCTGACATTTTTTCAATTCCGAGAGCCATTTATTTAACATTTTTTAATTTTGAACGCTTTTGATTTCAAATTAATCGATTTTAAACGCTTTTATTTAAAAATGATACAGATTCAATTCCTTTTTTATTCTATTTGAAATATTATCCATTTTTAATATTATACCTAATCTGAAGTAAATGCTGGTGCATTAACTGTTAGTTTTAAAATAACTTATTAACATCGTTTGCAGAAGTTTGCGCACCCCCTGTGGTGACCCGAAAAAATAAACGTTTCGAATTTTACATGCGACACCCTCTCAAATAGTATGTTTATGAGAAAAAAGGAGGCCATAAATCGACTTTTTTCTCTTAACTTTATTAATAGAGATAATAAATAACCTTGCAGTTGTTTACGCAAAAAAATTCTAGAAATTTAGCGCGGACACGAACCACTTGAGCTGTGGAATGGTCTCGACGTCGGTAACATGTCGGTAACAGCAATTTTGAATTATAAATCCTTTTTAACTATTGGGGGAATGCCGCACACAAAATTCGAAACTTTTGTTTTTCTTGTGCACGAGTTCATAGTCCACAGTCAGATTAGAATTAGGGATAAATTGAAAATAGATTCTGAATGGCCAGATGAGAAGGTGGAAGATTTCTTAACGAATGATAATCCAGAAGTGAAAACTGAAATTTCTGATTCTGCCGAGGCCGATGCTAACGATTACGATTACAAGGAGTTAGTAACTCATTTCAAAAAAATAATTTTTACTTTCGCGTCGAATGTGACTTCCGGCTTTTTGCACGTTGTAGAGCAAACGAGCTCGTCAACTTAGAGGCAACAGTAGGTAATTTGGCAAAATCACAGATGCCTTGGCAATTGTCGGATTCACTCAACAGCGACGAAATGGATGAGGACGAATCTCAAGAACCGGATGATTATGAAGAAGAAGATGATTTGCCGTTATTCGATAATTCTTGGATGCAGATGGTCGACTTGGAAGATAAGACTGATGATTTTTATACCTTCTGGAAAGGCGAGGGAAATCGAAATAGTATTCGAAAAGCCCAAGGTACATTTCCAGGGTGGTCGAAAGACTTCATTTTTTAAATTCCTTCACTTTCCCCTTACGAATTTTCTCTTTTTTCTGACTGTTATTATTCAAATTTGAAAAATGGTGTAATTAATTATATTATATATTAAATATTGTTGATTACTGGTCTATTCCTTGTTCAAGAAATGATTATGTGATTATGTGATTATGTGATAGGGGATGTTGAGGTAAGAGAGAAGGTCAAGAAATTAGAGGCAGGTGAGTATATTGATTCAGATCACTTTGCATTAATAGCGACATTAGAGGGAGAAAAAAGTAGTATTAATATGCATAAAAAGGGGGAAAAGATAAAGAGTGTAGGTAAAGGGGATTGGTCAAGGCAAGGAATAGAAAAGTTTAGAGAAAAGGTTAAAAATATCAGAATGGGGAAGGAAAATGTGGACGAGGAGATGGAAAAATAATAGGAGAAGTAAAAAGAGGATTAGAGTCCACAAAAAAAATGAAGTTAGTAAAGAGAGGAATAGAAGTGGATGAGATGAGGAGTGCAAAGAGAAAAAGAAGGAGTGCAGAAATGAATTAAGAAAGTGGAGAAGAGAAAAAAGTGATGGGGAAGAATATAGGAGAAAAAAGAAAGAGTATTCTGAGTTGCGTGATCAAAAGAAAGAGGAAGAGAAGAAAAGGTTTGAGGAAGAAGCGAAGAAGGCTAGGACGGAAGAAGAGGTATGGAAGGTAGTAAATAGAGAAAGAAGAAGAAGAAAAAGAGTAAACCCAGATATTGAAATAACAGAATAGAAAAACTATTTTTTGGATTTGCTAGGAGAAGTAGAGAGAAAAGTTAGAAAGGGAGGAAAATATGGTAGAGAAAGAGATGAGAAAGAGG
>JAAAKG020176628.1:0-26602 GCA_010014905.2 Druon quercuslanigerum | reverse complement strand
CACTACTCCCCTCCCTACCGAGTGAGTCACGCCTACCCCGAAAGGGAAACGGCTTAATGGTGTAATAATAATAATATGAAACCATAAAACATCACATTTTTATTACACGTTTATATTTCGACGACCTAATAGAAGCATGCAAATACATAAACTACAGTAGATTCGAGTATGTTGCAAGATTGAATGTAGATAAACCGTAAACAATGTAATAAAATGGGTAACTGACGTCACAATCTCCAGGGGAAAAAACCATAAGGGTGGAAAACGAGTTCTGATTGTGGACACACATGATGTAGACTTATATACGAATAACTTTACGCGATACCGAAATGATGTCAAAATAGTGATAAAAAGAAAGACCTAACGAGGGTGCAAAAATAAATAATAGAGTAACCCACGGCATAAAAAAATCACCTATAAAAATATGGGTTTATTAGTAATCACAGTTTTTCTAGTTTCAGTTTTTTAACTTGGGTTAGTGCCATAGTATTTTAATTTATTATCATAAAAAAATCTCAATTTGGTTCTAGTCTAAAAGTCGAAATTGAAAAGTTTAAATTGAGAAAAGTTGTAACTCTATCGTATCACGCAGGAGACTGAATAGATGGAAATTTAAAAAATGATAGGTCTCCACTGTGTGTGTGAGTTATTCAAATGAATAGCTCAGGTTGAGAAAGTTACACTCTGATAATTGGCTCACTCTTATTATAAAAGAACACAATGAAATTTAGCTAAGCATTTGACATACCTTTCTTTGAATGATTAATAATTAAAAAATAGAAGGATTTTGTATTACAGTGTATACACAAAGAGAAATCTTATTATGAAAAATTTTCTACACAACTAAAAGACTTAATTAAAATTTTATAAATATTAAGTACTAGATATTTTTTAAATGATAATTAAAAATAATTATTTCGAACAGAAAGTCTTTGCAATTAAAACATGGAATTATAATATAATGCTTTAAAATTAAAAACGAATTAATTAAAACTATTTTTTTGCAATATTTCGAATGAAAAAAAGGAATTGAACTTGCATAATTTATAAATAAAGAGTTCGAAATTATATAGTTTAAAATAAAAAGTGTTTTATATGAAGTAATTTGAAAACAGAAGGCGCAAGACTGAAAAATTGGGCAAATTGGACAATTTTCTTAGAAATGAGATGAATTGTATACTCTTTAATATATGATTAAACAATTTTATTTTGAATTAAAGAATTGTAAATTTGAACGATTTCAGATTAAAACTCCGAAAATAGCACAATTTAAAAACGTCAAAAATTGAAATATTTGGAGATTATATCAGAATAAAAAGCTATTTCAAAAGCCAAAAATTAAAAATGATCAAAATTTCTATTGCAGAACGTTGGAACTACAAACTAGAGGTAGGTTATTACATTGATTCAGATCACTTTCCCTTGATAGGGATATTAGTTGAAGAAAAAAGTAATAACAATATGAATAAAAAGGGAGCAAAGGTAAAAAGTGTGGGAAAAGGGGATTGGTCAAGGCACGGAAAAGAACAGTTTAGAGAAAAGGACAGAAATATCAAAATTGGAGAGGGAAATTTCGGCGCGGAGATGGAGAAAATGATAGGAGAAATAAAAAAAGGATGAGAGTGCACAAAAAAAATAAGTTCAGCTAAACACGCAGGGTCTAGAAAAGGAAGGGTGTGATGGACAACATATATGTTCTGAAATATCTAGTAAATAAGAGGATCAAAAGGGAAAAAGGGACAATGATAGCAATGTCCGTAGACTTAAAGGCAGCGTTTGACTCAATAGACTTATTAGGAGAGCAAGAAGAAGATAGTCTTTGGTTGGTGAGAGCAATGAGGCAAGGATGTCCTCTGAGCCCACTTTTATTCAATATATTATTATCAGACTTGGAAGAAGAAATGAGGAGCCAGAATCGCAAGATTTATATTGGGAAACGAGGTGAGGGAGGGGATGTATTGGGAAAAAGAAGAAAATAGAAAGTATAGAATATGTGAATGGAAGGAGGAAACATGGGAGCACGTATGCGAAGGATGTAGGAGAGCAATGGAAGATAAAGGAATCTGACAAGAGAATGTGATAAAGATTGTAGGAGATGGTGGAAGAATCAGAGAAGTGTAAGAAAAAGGAAACGGAAGTTGCTTAGATTACAAGCGTAAAGATTGTAAGTAATGGTTATGCAATACCATAATTAGACTAAGATGAGTTTGTGTTCTCATTATCTCTCTCTCTCTCTCTCTCTCTCTCGCTTGCACACTCACTTTCGTTTGCTCGCTCACTCGTTTGCTAACAAGTCATAATTTACTTCATCACAGGAAATAGAGATAAGGAACTAGATATAAGACCGAGGGGCTGGTCACTTAGAAATCAGGAAATCAAACTAACAATGACTGCCACCGGAGTAACGAAGACTTGATAGAGACCTCCCTCGGACTAACTGCAGACTTCTTGTGACCTCCCACAAGGCTCCCTCGAAAAGCTAATCGCGCGGTATTTGGAACAGATCTCTCCAATGTTTCCGTCAGAGTTACGACTGGAGCGAGAGTTCTCGTGACGCACTGAGACTTACTATGCGACTAACTGAGACTAACCAAGGAACTACGCAATAGAATTCAGAGATACCTACTGACCGCCAAATGTCTGCCGTAAGTCCGGGAGTCATCTGAAATCTCAGTGACAAGCCCCTCGTATAAGACTTTGTGTAAATAGCTGTAAATAATTGTAAATAGTAAGGATAAGATTTTTTTAAATATGTATAAATATTGTAATATTGTTGGAAAGATTGTAAGGAATGGAAGTCGTGATATATCATGAATAAAGAAGAATACTTATTTTAAGTAAATTCAAATGATTAATTATTAAAGAATTTTAAAATTTTTTAATTGCTCCCTCTCTCTCTCTCTCTCTCTCCCTCTTTCTCTGTTCACTTCTTCCGCGTAGCCTTACTACCATACACTGGTTTTAAATCTCTAATGTATTTATTTCATAAGGTTTAATTATTTCTAGCTTATTTTATTTTAAGTAATACGATTTGTAACTTTTTAAATTCAATCTAAAACGATTATTTTTCTAATCTTTAGCTTAAAATTAGACATCATCAAAATGTTATATTAAGTATGAAAAATTAAAAAAAGGAAAATTAAAATCTTTATCATTTCAGTATTTTTAATGCACAGTTTTAAGCTTTTCTGTTCGCAATTGTGTTTTTTTAAATTTTTGATCGAAAGCTTCAACATTTTTTTAAATTTGTTAAAACAAATTTTTTAATTTATAATGTCCGAAACTAAAATGTTCTAATTTGTAAGGGTTGAATTTTATACATTGTCTTAATTTTTTATTGATTTGTACTTATTCTGGAGACATTTAATTCAAAATTTTTTGATTACAAATAATTGAAACTGGAAACACTTTGGAACTGTTAAATCTTTGAATTTTATATTTTATGATTTCAAAGAAATTAAAGAACGAAATAATTCTTCATGTTACAAAATAAACCAAACAATTTACAATATTCCAAACTAAGATTATGAAATTAAAAAATGACTATCAAAAGATTCTAATTTGAAATTTCGCAACTTTGAAAGATTGAATACTGAACCTACCCGAACATTTCCATAATTTTAATTTAAAACTAAGATAATTTAAAATTTGAAATACGCTACCTGCAATTATTAAGAAATTTCAAACTGGAGATTTTGAAATGTAAGCCTAGGAAGAAAACAAACTTCAGTTTCAAGGCCTCAACAATTTAACAGTTTTATAACCGCATATGCAAAACTATTATGTAAGATTAAAATAGTAGAAAATTGAGAGATCCTTAATATATAAAATATTATTAGAAACATATTATTCAGTCTTAACTCCCATTTTAAGTGATTGCATGGGTTTATATTTACAAAACAAACTTTATTTTTGGAGCAAACAAAATTACTGTCATTTTCACAATTCAAACGTGAAGAATATTCAATATTGTAAATCGTCAATTTTTTAATAGTTTAAAATCTTTGAATATTATATATGCTCTCTAATTAGAAACTTTTATAATTAATAAATGTAAAGTTGACTTGTGAACAATTCAGCAATTCCAAGCTTTATGTCGAAATTCAAGGATTTTCGAAATAGGATCTTGAAATTAAGTCGTCAAAAATAATTAATTTTAAAATTTTGCATTGCGATTTTTGAACCTTAATCATTTTTTGTTATTGAAATAAACATTTAATAATTTCAGAAACATAGAAGCTTCAATGTGGGTAGAATAAATGAATGAATGTTGGTTAATTATGTATATTTTGAACAAAACTTTGTGGCAATATTTCCGTACATAGAAAGAAATATGAAATTGACGCCAGTGTGAGTTTCATAAACCGGGGAAAAAGAGTGAATCTTGAAACAAATGACGAGTTACTTTACGAGTTCAACTAGTTACATGTTTTGGTTTTTCTTTATTGCTAGATGCATCTCTTATTCTGTATGACTAACAAATTTTCAGAGGGTCAAGCAATAAAATTGTTTATTAAAATATTAATTGCCAATACTTGATTTTACATCATATGAAATACGAAAAAGTGAGTTTTTACGGTCTTAATTAAATTAATGTCTCAAATATGATACAAAATATAGTTATCGCTTATCTTGTTTTACACTGATATATTTATACATATATATTTGATTCCAAATAATTCTATTGCCCATTACTTTCTCTCTCGTGGCTGGCATATGTGGTAACACCAATGATTATTTATTCAATATAAATGGCTTTCCTTTCTCCTAATGAATGAACGCCAACTGCAGTGAAGAAGCGGTAGGAGTGGCGTTGGTTAGGTGCGACTAATTGGCTCCTAATCAATGTCTGTGGTTACAAGTGTCGCTGTTAATCTTCTAGTATAACTGACCCTAGTTTGACTACAAAATACGATATTGACTATAATGTTTCCGCGAATCAGAAAGTTAATCCTACTTCGTCAGGCATGCGTACCAGTACCAGAACATTCAATTTCCCTCAGCAATTACCTAGCTTAACTACTATCCAAGGACTCAATTAAATTGTCGAGCATTTCCATGGATCATTCTCAGAACAAGAGTAATTACAAGGTAATGTCTCCCTCACCTGTAAGGTCCACATGCTCTCTGTCTCTATTCGTATATATCATCTTACAGGATCGCACTTTGAGATAAAAATGAATCCTACTCGACGTGAAATGCAGGAAGATTAGTTGTTTCCAGAGGCGCAAGAGTATCTTTATTTTCGCAGTAATTATATAATACCAGTATTACCTTCGTTGCTGTAAGACAATTAATTGGAATTTCGGTAAATTTATGCATATAGGGTTACGTGGCATTAATTAGATGCTTAATGAGAATCAACAGGATAAGCCAGTGCCTCAACTGAATGCATATATTAGTGACCAATTTCATTATTATGTAGATATTATAGATCTCTGTAGTACCTTATAATTACGTGCTTACCTGCCTTAAGTATCACCAAGAATTATTATAATATTTAATGATCACGCTGTTTTACACATTTTTAATATTGAATGACTTTCAGGCAAACATCTTATAAATGAAAGATATAGGTGATGTAAGGGATAAAACTCTTATTTTGTGCCTGATTGACAAGAAAATGATTTTACGTCAAAAAAAGTCATAAAAAGTATGATTTTTAAGGATATTCTTATAATTAAAATATGAAACCTAGGAAATTTTAACTGAAAGATAAAAATATATCATAGAAATGTGATGGAAACTGTAAAACCCGGGTTTTTTATTGGCTTTTTCATCACTAAAAGGAAATAATAAATATACAGGAAAGAGCAAAAATAATTTATTAATAACTATCACTGTTATTTTAAACAAGGAATTCACTAGGAAAATATATTAATAATGATGTGAGGGTGAATCATTAATTGATATTATGGACTTCAGTATTATATCATTATCATAATTAATTTTTCGAATATTTGTAATAATAGTCAGAAAAAAACTTCGTTAACTTTAATTTCTGGATCATTGTCCAACAATTAGTATGTTTAAAAAAATTTTCCTAATAAGAAAAGTCTAATTTCTTCAAATATATGTTTGTTTTGCTTAGATTTATGCGAAAAGACAAAATGGCTTCACACAACGTACATTATTCTTTCTTCCTCGAATTCATGTATATTGCTATATCATCAAAGTTTAGTGATGAGAAAACCTTTAGAAGCCTTCTAAAGAAAAATTGTGTTAAAAAATATTTTTGCTGGTGCTCAGGTTTTTAATATTTTCATCTCATCTCTATTATATATATTTATTATATTGTCTGGAGCAGGTCCCAGAAATTTAACATTTTTTAAAAAAATGTTTAAAGGTGCAATTATGTTCATAAAATATTTCTCTTAAACTAATATTTATATTCTCAAAAACTCTAAAATTATAAAAATCTCCATTTTTACCTAAATTTGATTCTCACTACCGCTGAAAAACTCTGAAAAACTCTGAAAAAATTAATTTCTATTTCTACACCGAGATAAATTTTAAACGGTTATTCACGGAACTGCTCCTTGTTCTTTTTATAACTCTGATGCAAGAACTAAGATCTCAGAACCCTTGCTTTTAGATCAAAGGCCGTTTTTTTAAATCAAGGGTTCCGAGTTCTTAGTTCTTGCACCACAGCTAGAATAAGATCAAGGAGCACTTCCGTGAATTAATCTCTTGAAATTTCTCTCCGTGCAGTTAATATTCAAATATGTTTTTTTAAAACAAATTTGTGATTTATACACAAATGAAGTTTAATTCAGATATAGTTCATTGAACTTTCTGTTACGGCTGACTATAATACGCCTTTACTGCTTTCTCTATTCCGGAGTTATGCAAACCCATCATTCTCCGTTCGAAGTTTATTCATAGCTGATACACTTTTTTTTTAATTTAAAGAGTTTTTTTAAATTATTTGCATTAAACTCTATAAACAGGGTGGAAGAAAAAGTTTAAGCTTTATTGTGACCGTAATAATGCATAAATTCAGAGCTCACTTAGAGTCAGCTCCGACTATGACGTGAATGTGACGAAAAAAACAATGTTATACGAAAAATGAAAAGCGCATTGTTGAATGTTAAGTGTGGAATGAGAATGGTTGTAACAAATCTAAACTGACTTTTGTCATCAAACTTTGATATACCCTTTCCTTTTACGATACAATAATACATCTAAATACAAAATTGTTCTTTAGCCATAATTTAGAGCTGTGCGCCTCATTTTAAATCAAAATGGTAACATTTTATAAGTAATCGGCCTCTTGAAGTCATATATATATATAAAAGGTCGCAAATAATTCTTTTCGTTTTCTGAGATTGTTTTCTTTTCAAATACATTTGCTCCTAAATATAAATTCACAAACCAGTTTTTATAATTTATTTACCAATTATAGGCTCAAAATGTATTCAAACAAAAAGATTTACAAATGTATTAACAATAAAGGCTTTAGTTAAATTTATACAGTAAATGAGGCATTGGCTCACTATTAAGTAATTCAAGAAGTCAATTTTTGATATGATTAAACCGTAATGAATAATACGCATCACTAACACGCTTTAATTCGTTTATCACTTCATGCTGCTTTCTATTTATGTTACATGAAAGGGCAAAATTTTAAATTGAGATTAAAAGTCGCATCAAAACGCTACACAATGTATAGTTTGCATTTGTTGAATTATTTGTTCTTTAACTGTTTGCAACATTTTCATATGCCGGAATCGTTTTTTGTTTGACTATTTTCAATTTAGGAATAAAAATCAAATATATAAGAAAACCTATTTATATTCATATTTAACAATTTTTAATAAACTTTCTGCGTTTAAAATGTTAAATTTATTGTTAAGGTGATTGCTGCTTATGTGTTTCATTTACCTACAACGATCATGAATTGCAAAGGCCTTTGTTGATATCTACCTAGGTTCTATTCTACTAAATTGATGTATAACGATGAATGCAAATCCTAATCGACATTCACCACGAATTTCTGGCTTCAATGAACCTTTGTCCAATATGTATTATAATTCCCTTAGAATGAATCTATGACTATTTATATAACAGTACAAATGAAACAGAATCAAATATAAAAACATAGTGACTATTTATAATAATTATATAAATATTCAACAATTAATTAAAAGCCTTTTTACATTTAACAAGAAAGATAGAACTAAATTCTATTATTAGTTTATAGAAATGTTGCACAGTATAATAATAATTTTAATAAAATGAATTATGATTTCGCAAAATAAAATTAATTTTTTTAAAAAAAGCTTGAAATATTACCATCATTCAATTAGACATTCATAGTAAACGCATTATCCTCTCAAGTTATGTACCCTGGGAAAACAATGCAGTGATGTAGGCAGTTGTTTCCATAAGTGAACTAAAAAGCTGGAGTTATCGCACATTAATATCAATTTATGAAACTTCATCTCTTTCCCGTCCACAACTTTGTGCTTCAAAGAGGATGAACTATCTACTTGTTCTCTCATTCCTCTCTCATAAGTAAACTTGATACTATGCTATTAATCAACATGAGGAAGGAAATGCACTATAAAGACCATGAAAGCGAATGCTTTGAGTTGATCGATTTAGTTGATTTGATTGAACCAGGAGATGGAACAGGTTATGTCGATATAATACCTACTTTGCTATTTTCAGAAACTGTACTTTGCCTGATTTTTAGAATGCAGTTTGTTGCTTCTTCAATAATTGTGTCAAAGTATAAGGATATTTTAGTCTCAGGGAGAAATAATTTCTGAATTTGTTATATATATAATGGGGAACTTCTTGTAATTATACATACTTAAAGGTTAATCTAAAGGATTTAAATTTCAAATAAGCAAAAAAATTAAGTTCGAGTTAATGAAAATTGAATAATTATAACTAAACTAAAGACCCCAGTTAGTAACATTCGACCTGTGGCAGATACCCTGGATTAGGTTCTTCACTTATTAAAAAGTTTTGTTGTAATCAAGATATAAATGAATGCTTCGAAAAAATTAGCATTCTTGAATATTAAATTGTATATAAATATATTCTGGGAATAATTTTCTAAGCAGTGTATCACAGGTGTCGCTAACCCTTTCACTCGTGCGAAGAAGACAAATCCTCAGTAATTATTAATAAGCAGTGCAGAAATTGCTGCCATCACTAACTGGGTTCCTTACCTTATAAAGCGTTAAAAAACAAATAATCAAAAATAATATACATTATAGAATTTATAAATCAAAAAAATAAATTTCAAAATTAAAGCAACTTTTATTTCTAAAAATAGCTCATTAAAAATTTTATTTTTCAATTAAATAAGCGTACGAAAGCAAATAATGTATTGGTGTATTCTCTGAATTCAATGAAATTACTTGATGCGACCTGTTAGATAGTACGTAAATGAAGTATAATAAATATTGTCCAATCTAAAACAAAAATACTTTGTTTTCGTAGAAGATACTAAGGAAGCTTATATTAATGACATAAGACTTTTTTAGGCAGCAGAGGATGCGGAAAACCTTTTGATTCCCTGCATAATGAATGAGGCAGTCTAAAAAACACAATAAATTATTATTTTTTTTTATTTATTCTTTATCATTTACTTTATTCCTTAAAATCTTTCAAATTGCACGGATGTCATATTTTTTCTCTTGAGATCGCTTCATCCCTTAAGTGCTAGAACCTCGAAATTTTCCACTCCACCTAGAATGGGTCCAGCAGACCGGAGCAAACTGCAAACTGAAATATCTCGGGTTTACATAGACTTAACTCCATTTATTCGTTTTAAATTTGAGCCTAGAGGAGAAACAAACAGACAACATTTTTTCACCAAAACAAAATTTAATTATCTTTTTCACTTCAACTCGCTGTCAGTAACCGAATTTTGAGAACTTCGTAATAAAATTTACAACAATTACGCTGTTTACTTTCCTTAGGGTAATGGTTCATGTTAAAACTTCAGATAATTATATCAATAAAATATTCTAATTTTTTCATAATCTTGTAAAAATTCGACAGTGATAAATATTTTGACAAAAATCAAGACCTGTATCTTAAGTCCTTGATAAACTTCAGTCAAGAATTTAAACTAAAATTTTGTTTTTGTGTGCTATTAGATCCGACTCTCAAAACAACTGCGGCTTTTATGAGTATATTCTTATTGCGATACTCGCGCTTTGCGCGTAATAATTTGTATATACAGACCTTTCTCTCTAAAAAATCATTCCCAGTAGACAAAGTGGACCAGAATATAATAAGCAGGTACGTTTTTCGATGAAGAACGGTAATAATGTAAGTATTTTTTTTATCAAATATAGACATTAAACAATAGACTTAGATTCCGTTCCTTTAAATTTTTGTTTCAAGCCATACCTACAAAATTTTGAAGTCAGTTTCCATAATATATTGAAAATCATTTTACTGCGTTTTTAAAATATGCCAATATAGGTGATTTACTTGATTATTAATTATCTAGAAATTTTTAAAGGGCATATCAGGATAAGTATGTATGGTCTGCCCCCGCTTAAATCTGGTTGGTATTTTTGAAATAAATTTGCATTGGTGTAAGAATAAATTTTTCAAAAGATTATACCAGAAAAATAACTTTTCTGCGATTTATATGGGTTAGAAGAAAAGTCGAAAAATAAGTTGATCTTCAAAACGGCTGGACCGATTTCGATGAAAAAAATATTTTATGGGTCTCAACAGCAGAATTTTACAAAAAACTTATAAATCATTTTCGCGACTTACGCTACGGCGCGCGAGTACGCTCTCGCGCTCGTTTTCATGTGTTTAATGCGCACACTTTAACTACATTTTTTCAAGTATCATAAATATTGTGAATGTGAATCGAAATGTGATTTAAAGTTCAGAGGAATCACAACCATAAATAGGATTCGAAATTGTTTTCCATTTGTTTTTAAAGAAGGTTCTCAAAGCATCTACGGCTTTTACGATTATATTTTGATTGTATTTAAATTGTCAGCTCTCTTTAAAAAAGAAAACGGTTTAGACGAAATTGAGCATAATTTGAAAATTAGGTATGTTTTTCAATATAATATTAGAAAATATTTTAGCTAAATTTAGCAATATATTGGGTCTTACGGTCAATAATTAAGTCAAAATAAAAGCATCCGAAATAACCTGTAAAACATATTTATTTATTTTTAAACATCCTCAACGTTTCGATCAACACTGCGGGTGTTTTTCAAGAGTCGATACACATATCTATACTTCAATAAAAATAATATTTATGAGCGTAAAAGTCGCAATAATTAATGCCGTAAAAAGGATATTGGTTTAAACAAAAAATAAAAAATTTTAAATGTTGAAACATACCTGAGTCAAAAAGCGATGTGATATTTGATAAAAAACAAAAAACGTCATTTAAAAAAAATGTATTAAAAAGAATGAAAATTTCATTCAATTGAGGCCTCATAGATGTTGGAGAGGCTCTAATAATTTTTGAAAGTATTACATAATTTAAACGATGTTTACAGATGGACGGCACAAGGCTGACTATTATGAAAAGTCGTAATTGTAGAGGTGAAAACTTTTAATAAACTTCTGATGAAAAGACGCGCCAAAGCTTGAGAATATGAGAACTAATCCATAATGCTTAGATAAATTTGGTTTATATTTAATATTTCAGTTTATATATTTATTGAAGTGTTGATATATTTATTCATAAAGATTGATTCTATGATAAGTCTTTTAAAAATATTATTTTCTCTGGCCAAGATTTTCATATTAACAAAATCAAAAGCATGATTCAATTTCCATGAAAGTTGTGAGAAACTTATGGGTAAATTACCAATTTTGCAATCTCTTTTATGTTCTTGAATTCTACTTTTCAATCTCCTGCTGGTTTTCCCTATGCAGTGTTCATGACAACCAGTGCATTTTATTAAATAAACCACATTAGGCGGATTTTCTATTGTTTCAGAATCTTGTTTGTTACTTAAAATTTTTTGTAAAGTGTGGTTATTTCTAAAATAAACGTTTATATTAAACTTTTTTAAGGATCTCCTTAATCTTTCAGAAAGACCTTGAGCGTATGGGAAGCTAACCAATACATAAGTTTTTTTTAATTTACTAACTCTTTATTCTTCTTTTCTATAATGAAAGTGTTGTATATTTAATTACTACGTCCTTAGATTACATTCCATATTCACGGCAAGGGATAATTATTTTATTGTAAGGTGGTTTTAATTGGTATAAATTATCTTTTCTATATTTTATATCACTTAATTTAATACATCTGTCCACCTAACCTTTTATCAACCCCGTTTTTTGCTGAACAAATGATAGAATTCATAATTTAAGTAACAACCGGACCAATCTGCTTTCTTAAACCAGTTCGTAATTAAATTCCCATTAGGTATTTTTTGAATTTCCAAATCCAGGAAACTAAAAACGTTCTTTTTTTCGTTTTCAAGAGTAAATTGAATGTTTTCATCAATAATATTAAATACATATTATTAAAATATTATATAAATAATAATAAAATCATAATGATAATAATAAAATACAATAATAATAAAAAACGAAATTCTTTTATTTATTAATTTGCTGAATAGATACATTAGGCTGTATGCTTTGATTTCGTTCGTTTAAACTTTAGCTTTAGTACAACTCTGCACTGATTAATTGATCTAGAAAATTTTTAATTTGTCTCTCATTGAAAAATTTTATGAAGATAATTTGTAAATCTGATTAAAAACTACTAAAAATAATGCTTCAAACTTACGGACCTCTTAAGCACAAAAATGACATATTTTCGAAAATTAGCTAACTATTTGAATTTTGATCTAATTAACGAATTTCATGAGAATTGTTTCCAAATTTCTTTGATACATAGAAAAAACTTGGATTGATATTTCTTGGTATTTTAAAAAATATTTTCTTTCCATTCTTTAAGATTTTCAAATGATGAAAACCGTATAATTGTTTTAATTTCTATCGAAATTAAATGATTCTTGGGATAGGGTTGAACCCTTTTTATCGTGTATCAGAAAATTTAAGGGAAATATCTAAATCTCATCAAAAACTTTGTTTCAAATTTTTAAAAGGCTTTATCGTTTTCAATTTTGTTCTACTAGATAAGTTTAACTGAGATAGTTTCTAAATATTTTTCACCTAATTTTCAGAATTTTCTAAAGTATATAACTTTTCTAAATTTCATCGAAATTGAAAATTTAATGTAGATAATTTGCAAGTCTTCTTCCCGTCTATATGAAACTTGTACCAAACTTTCTAAGATGTGAATCGAATAAATATTATAAATTTAAAAACTCTTTACATTTTTTAATTTTAATTGGAAATATATGGTAAACGAACCGAACTTACATTTTTGGACTCTTAAAATGTGTGCTAAAGATATGCAGTCAGAAACTGATAAAATTTTATAATTTTTAGTCCATTACACTTTATGAACGAAAAAATTAAAAATTACTAAAAGTGGATTTTGACATACTTTGAAATCGAAATCGACCATAATCTTCTATAGACAATGAGTTTGGACAAAACAAATATTTAGAGCAAATAAAACGCATCTCTGAAATTTAGCACTCACGAGTTTATGCCCCGGTGATTAGAATGAATACAAAATTAGAAAGCCTTAATTTAAAAAATAAAAGACTTTTTATATTTAAAATTAATTTTCTAAGAAATACTTTCAAAAACAAGCTCATTAATTAACTAACATTTGAAGATGGAGCCATTTTAACTTTCCGGGAACTGCAGTAAGTAGTTCTTGATTAAAAGACAATTGAGCAATTTGCCTTGTGTAGAATCCTACTGCAATGTAGCAGCACATGATACTTACAAATTATAAAGCAGTTTAGTTCGGTGATGGCAGTAACCGAAGTAAGTAAACGGTGTGGAGCGGCTGATTAGAATCTGCAGTTCGATCGGGTCGCTGCTTCATATACAATTTCGAAAGTTCGATATTCTTTATTGAATACACTAACATAGAGATATTACAAAACTACAGATCCAGAAATATTTTATTTAGATTTCCCTACACTATCATGGTACTTAATTTCATGAAAATATACGAACGAAAATAGGTAAGAATACCTTCGAGATTGTCCATGAAGTTCGTAAGGCTTTTTTGCAGAGGGCGCCCACCAAATATTAAAAATACATTTTGTAGAACCTGTTTCTCTAAAAATAGTAACACACCAAAAAAATTTGAAAGAGCACATTTTTAATTCTTTTCAGTTGCATGATAACCGACCAATTTTGTGTGGAAATAACCCTGTACAATTTACTGGAATTCAAGGCATTAATGCTGTCATATCAGGCTTGCAACCCCTGCGGATCATAGGGATAAAAAACAGGAAACTAAAATAGGGGTACGTGAATTCAAATAAAAATGGAAACGGATAAAGCAAAATTTTCGAGGGGATTATAATTTAATTAAAACTAACCGTTGGAAAAAATACTTTTTAATTAGGAAAAATCTATTATCACTTTTTTCCATTTAAACTGTCTCTAAAAAACATATTATAAAGCACCTGATTCTCAGACAATATTGAAACCAGAAAATCCGGAAAGAGAATTTACTCTCTGATTTTGTGCCGTTTGATTTATAACAAAACCTTGTGTGCAAACAGCCGCATAAAGTTTAGTTGAAATCAACGCTTTTATACTGTGATTGCATGTTTGAAATCCCCGCAGATCATATGGATTAAAACTTTTTTTTTTATCAGTAAAAATAATAGGTGCGCGAAAATCCAAACGAGGCAGGAAAGTGGTGAAATTCAATTCAAACTATTTTAATTCATGGGTATAGAAAAAAATATCTTACAAACAGAAATAAAAAATATTATATTTGCGTTGTTTGAACAAGTTTGAATTACACATATGCCATTTAGAGCCTATGAATAACACAATTTAGATATTAGATTGATTGATTTTCTGTGATATGAGTCAAGAATAGGATCAATGAACTTCTTTCGGTATCTCGAGACTTTATTTATAAACCTCGTTTAATCGAAAAACAAAGTGTCAGAGTCCTTTTGGCTCGGCACGATAGATAAGAAACGTCCGCTTACTCGTCCAAGCCGATTTTATCGTAGACCATGAAATGAAGAGGCATTGAGTAAATGTTAGGATGGATATCTGTCCATTCAGAAATCGGTATGTCGATAAAAAATAACGGCGACCAGTTTCTATCCAGAAGAAAGCAAATTCAGAATTGTTCATGCAGAAAAGAAATTGGCAAGTGTCACGCATCATTTCCATGATTTGAGATAACAATTTTATCCATATTTCTCGACAATTTTAGAGTGAAATAAGGTTGTTATCGATCACTTCAAAGCCGTTTTAACATCACGTTCATAAAAGTTGTTCTGATTTAATAAATGTTCATAATATCCAATGCTACTATTTCTCTATATAGATTTAAACTTGAATTCTAATTTGTAAACGTAGAAAAGATAACTTTTATTAAGTTGCCAGCTATAAATACTAATTTATTCTAAATTGTATTTTTACGAATATTTATCAGCTGACGTTGTACAAGTAGTTGAAAGTTAGAAATAATGTGCCTCAAGTTGTATGCATAGTTTTTAATTAGAGATAAAGGATTTCTAGTTCTAACACTACTTTTACATCAGGCATGAAGAATTTAAAGAAGTAGATCGATTTATGTTTATTTTTCGGACTTCTGGCCATGAAAAATTGACTTGATTAAACGCATTGTTAAATGCTGCCTCCGCGGCTGATGCCGAATACTTATCTAGTATTTATAATATTCACATTTATCATACACCTACTTTCTCTCCTATTTACAATGTTTTCTTCTCCATTCCTCTTCCTACTTTCTTCTCTTTTTTTTCACCTTAACCAACACTCCCTTCACCCATGCTAGTGCCCTTTTGTTCCCCTTTAACGCAAAAAAAACCTTCAGACTTATTCCACTCCTTTCCACCTCCTTAGATTCCTCCAATCCGTGCTCCACTTTTGCATCCCCCTTCCAGCTCAATCCACACATTCTCTTCCCCATAGAAAGTCAGAATCTATTAAAATCCGCCCTGCACCCGCTTCTTATCCTCTGATTTCTGACAGTCTCGTATACCTTTGTTCCTCATGCATTCTAAAATACCTTTCCCTTTCAACCTCCATCTGCTAATCACCATATCTGCTTTGCTTCTCCCACCAACAGTCTGTAACCACCTTACTTCCCGCCACTTCCAAAAATTACACATACCTCTGCGGTATCCTATTTATCTTCTCACTTACCTTCCATCACCACACCACCACTGTATAAAATAAGACACTCATCACTATCTACTCAAACAATTTCATTTTCCCACCAAAATTATCTGCGAGCAACTTATTTTCCAGCCCCTACACCTGCTTCGTCTCTACAGGAAGTCCAGGTATAGACACTCTTTCACCTTCTGCAGTGTCTTTACCTTCCACTTAAAATGCCCTCGTTTATACATTCCACCTCCTTTCCTGAACAGGGTCACCTAGACTTTCCCGCATACAGCTCTACCTTATTCTTATCAAGGTATCTTCTGAACTTGCTCATCATTCCGGCCGCTAGCAAACAAACTTTGGCGCTGATGTCCTCTCACAGTTCCAAACTTTGGCGCTTTTCTTTGTAATTGCAAAATTTAGGGCTTATATCCTCTTCGTGTTCCAAAATTTGGCGGCTTTTTTTAATTTACAACACCAGCGCCAATTCCCTTTTTGAGTGCTAGAAGTTGAAACTTGTTTCAAATTTGGCATTTCAGAGTTTGGCGCCTATGCCTTTTAAATCGCCAAACTTTGTTATTTATGTCCGTGAAAGAGGTAAAAGGTTGAGTCCAATGTCCTTTTTGAAATAAAAACTTTTCTTAAAGTGTTTCTTAACAGGTTGGGTCTAGAATAGACCCTTTCATTTCTTAAAATTTTACTTTCGAGGTCTTTAATTTTTTTAATTTCTTAGGTTTCAGGTCCAAAGGTCCTTTGAGTTTTTATTTGTTCGGTTTGGAACCCGGCATTTTTTTTCTGACGGTTCCAGGTCAGAATATGGATCATTTAAATTCTTGAAAGTCTGTGTCCGAGCCAGAACCTTTTAATTTTTTTTTAGGTTTCAGCTGCAAACCCGAACCCATTAAGATTTAAGGGTTCGGTTTCGAACACGGACCTTTTAAACTCCTGAGGGTTCAGGCCCAGGTTTTAGCTATACGGAATTTTAAGTAGTAAATTTGATTTAAAGTCACTCATGATAATCCACAATTATTCTATGTATTTTATAACTAAAATTTATTATTTAGATTAGTACGGGTAGTTCTGGGTGTGAAGAAATTAATTTCAAGTAGAATAAACCAATTTTAGTCAACCTGAAGAAACAGGCAAATAAGAAACAATTGGTTTCACGTAGCATGAGTCATTTTTGGTTGCTAAAGTCAAACAGTATTTTTATTACTTCTTCACATTATCTGGTTTCGATCATCCTGATTACAAGCATCAATTTTTAAATTAATACAAATCAATTTTTGCCCGAAAATATAATAAGACAATTTGATAAATTAATGATAGTCAACAAACACAAACCAGAAGCATCGACTCCTTTTCGTTTTCTCTTTTCGGCGTATCAATGCCCTAAAAGCATTAATTTTTCTCAGAGAGACAAAGATATGTCATCTGAATACTCACCTGGTCGAGTGAGAGAGATGAATGGTTGCAATGCCCGGTTGAAATTGGACAATGTTATGCCCGTTATGTTTGTGGAAGCATTGTCCGTCACCCACCCCTTACACTACCGTCTTGTTCGCCTTATAGAGCTCATGTGCTATCTGTTTTGACTACAGCAGGGTCAAGTCTAAATGTGTATAGGCAGCATTCCCATACTGCTATCTGATTGGACAGACGCCGACGGCCCTCTAAGCTTTTGGTAGTTATAGCGAGGGTGGTAGCACAATTCTCCAATGCCCTTTACAAGACGCGTGTCAGTTTTGGCTATATGCTTTCAACTCGAATGTCGTGCGCATGGGTTCGGAATGCGCAATTGCGTGGGTGCGCGTGCGTTATAATACTGCTTCCAGAGACAATTCCCAAGGCTATTGCATACACAGATTATTGCCCCTTGGCAATGTGCTCTATTGGAATGTTTTCATCACAGGGCGCTATACACACAAACCATCAGACAATTATAACTGAAAGTGGAGTAACCCCTTACAGGTACGAAATTATATTTTAAAAAGTTTGAGTTTAACTGCGACTTTAATAAGTAGACAGAATTACATTTTAATTCGTAAATAAAGTGAGCCAGAGTAGATAAGGGTTTACGTAGAGTAAGTCGTTGACACGCAGTCTTCAGAATATATTAGTAGTGTAAGTAATTTCAATCGGATTTGTCAATTTCAAGTGATTTAACACATTTTAGGTCATCCACGAAAGATATCAAGTAGTATACATAATTGCAAGTCAGCCACAATTGGTTTGAAGTAATATAAGTCAAATTTACTTCTTCGCGAGAGAGGATTCACTTATTTGCGATGAAGGAAAAGATATATATAGTACTGTGCAGAGTTTTTGGATAAAAGGAAAATTCTTTCTTTTTAAGTCTTATTTAGCCAAAGGACTAGTTTATTTTTTTAATTGAAATATTGTATTTTTAAACAATTTAAATTATTCTAAAGTAATTTTTAATGTATTATACTTTGAAAACTTAGCCGAGATTTTTCAAATAAGAGAAATTTGATGTGCTTCAAGTCATACTAAAAAGTCCTTTTTTGATCCAAGGACAGTCTAATACAGGTAATTTTTTTATTTTTTCATAAAAATACTCTGCAGAAAGTTTACTTAAAGCAGTTTTTATTAAAATTTAAACTTTATAATTTATCAACGCAAACAATATATAGTTGTAATATGCTAAATTAAAAAGAAGGAATTTTAAGTCGTTTATTTACAAAATGTATTCTTTCTTATTACCTTCTTTATATAGATATAGTATTTTCGTGTCCTTTGAATAAATTTCTCCAAGACTATCGAACATTTAAGTGATTTTAGATAGTTTATTTACATTTCATTACGCTACGTATGTATCTCGCGATTTTCGTATCTGACTCTATTTTTCTAATGGTTGCGCCAAACTATTAATCTAAAAAATGTGGCATCCCTAAGGGCTTTAAAAACTATCGATTTCAACCAAAAATAGCGACATCTTAAGCGAGTGATCTTTTCGTGAAAGAAGTCAGAGGTGATCCCGTTGCTTATAAGTAGTGTATACAGTTTCTAAAAGACCCAAGGATTTTCAAGTAGAGCGAGTCTTGTTACTAGACTAAACAGATATATATATAAATGAAATTTTTCATCCCATTGCAAAATTTTCCATTTTTATTGACGAAATAGTGTTCAGTTCCATTCCTGCCTATTACACATTTATGGCTCTATTATGGATTTCCGATATAACTGAAGTTGCAGCTAGCAATTTTTTATATTGAATACATTTGTCGAATTCATTGTTCTGCATTATCCATTTATAATTACAAGTTATATCATTTAAATTATTTATCAGCAATAATATTAATAAATAAATATGGCTCTTTCATGACGTTTCTGTTTGGTCTATTCTTGAATCAATATTTAATAATAAAAATGTTTATTCATCACGCTTTTAAAATACCAGTTTATGTGAATGCCCTTCCTCTAATATTTAAATTTTCTTTTAATTGTACAAGAATACCCTTTAAGGAAAAATAAATCTTAGAAAAACAATCCTAACAATCTCGTCGCCCTACAAATTTAACACAGTCTCTTCTTTTTCGAAATAATCTTCTCAGAGATACACCTCTATTAATAATTATCTGTGAGATGCGAAAAGAGCTTGGTTTATATCCCATAAAATAAGGGATAACTTTGGTCGTAAGAACCTTTCAGTACAAAGGCTGACGCCTTAGAGGCGACCCTTCCATATGCGACATAATCTAATAACAACGTCTAGGGAATTTCTGAGTGTTAGTGAGGAAAATAGACGTGTTTAATTTATTATCGTATAAACTTCTGTGACTGATGATAATTGGAATAATATTGCTTATACTATTTATTTATTCAAGTCTCATAGAAATGCACATCTGACTATTTTCACATTCGCATCATAATCATTAGGTATTGTTTTCATTTGAAAACTGACTATCGTGGACGATATCATGGTGTTGAAATGAAATAAAATTATCATTTTGAAAAGACAAGACACTCTACAGTAACAATTTATTAACAAAATTTATCGCCTAAATTCTGTGTATAAACGAAATCAGTGGAAACTAGTTTTAACTAATTAAAACGTGAAAATACCAGGACTGGTAAATACTGCACAACTTTCAAAGATAAATTTGTTTAACAGTCGCGATTTTGGATATTTCAACATTCCGACTGTCACTGACTATTTCATAGTTTTTCCAAATAAACTTCAATATCTTTCACAGCTTAAGAGACCTCCGTTGTAGAATTATGAAAAATTCAGATACCTTAAATTCAAACCACTCTTCATCTTGGAGATTTTTGAAATTTTGGTTGGCAATGACTATTGTATGGTTTTTGCAAATAACTTACTCAGCATGTCAAGTTTGAGAGCCTTGTTTTGAAAAATAAGTGAATTAATAATTTGTATGCAATCTGAAAAAGCTTTATTTAAGATATTTTTAAAATCTTGATTTTCTTATATCAGTACTTGCTTTTTAGATATAAGCAAGATTTTTTCACGAATTTTAGGACTTTTTTTAAAAATATATTTTTTTTAATTGTCTCTTGTTTACCTAATGAAAAAATTAAAGAAAAAATGTATTAGAGGTAAACATTAACTGCTATTTTTAGCCATTGGGACAAAGCCCACTCCTAAAAGCAAAAAAGTTTTGAAACTAAATTTTGATCACGTGTTTATAGGTCACTCTACTAACTATACTAATTTAATCAATAATTAGAACACGAATATACACAATCAATTACAATCCATTTAGTTAAAAAATCAATTTTTCAATATATTTTAATAGTAGATATAGCTTTTTGAAATAAATATTACTAGTTGATTCATATAAAAGAAATTATTTAAGATGGTTCCTATTTCGAAGAGATATGTATAAGAAGCCATAGAAACGCAAGAGCTTGCATGAAAAAATGCATGGACGTGAAGGAATCTCCAGGAGCGTGCCAGGACAGAAAAATGTAGTGACAATTAGTTAAAAAAAGAGTATCAGTAGAGTGAATGACGCCTTAAAAAAAGTCCTTATATAATAATGGGCGCGAGCAAGAAGCTTCACATGATGACGTCTTGAGTCTCTTAATTTCCGGCAATCGCCAGAGAGATTGATCTTAATGATATATTGATAGTAATATTTTTCTGTTTTTTTATACCTTTAAATAGGGCTAATCTGCTCGTTTTTCTCGGGGTTTCAAAATTAAATGCAAGAAGAAATTTAAGTTAGCTATGGATGCATTAAATCTTTAATCTTTATCTCAGCTTTTTTGTACTAAATATCAGAAGATACGTTTAATTCATGAACACCTACTAATTATTCCTTTATCTGTGGACTGATGCTGCTTCCAGTGTAGGTCTAAGGCGCTCACTTGTGATAAAAAGCTTAAAAAAGTGTTTGAAGAAAAAAATTTATAGAAATAGTCATTGCTGACCAAGTGGAGCATCTAGAAGATTTTAAATGAGCATGAAGTGGCCGCACGCGCAAAGCTAGCGCAGTGACTATACGATATGGCAATTGACTAGTCCACCACTTTATAATTATATTATTTTTCGAACATACAGAAAAGGAGAATGCGACTTCGTGGCTGGCACGAAGCAGTGAAAGTGATCGATTCCACGATAGATTGATGCAGTTACGCAAATATGGGCTTAAAGTTACTGCAGTTCACATACAGCCCCTTGCCCCGATCGTTAGGGGGTCTATTTGTCCGCCCGAGTCTAGTCCTGCAATTGTGCTTAAAAGTCTAATATTTTCAAAATATCCCATTACTAGCGTAAAAAAATAAGTTCACTCGCAACAACTGATCATCGATCGTAGATTCAATCAGTTTTACTGTTCCGCGTCGGGGTCCAAAAATCGCATTTTCTGCGCGGGTATTAAAGAACTGTAATTATTTTAAAATTTTCTAATAATTTTACAGAAAATAAAGGTATTAGAATGAATGGCATCATACAGTAATCTTCTTGTTGTCATTTTGAACAGAACCAGATTTATTCTTAACCAAATACATATTATCAAGTTAGGCATATTATAATAAATATTATTATTCTTTAGCTTTTTACTCTTTAAGCGTTCACAAAAATCTTTTTAATCTTTGAAATGAAATTATGATTAAGAGAAATAATAATAATAATAATATTATTAAATTTGCTTTAATATATAATACTATGAACTGTCGCCAGCCGCCACCTGTAAGTATAAATTCTCACTAAAATCACTCAACGGGAAAAAAAATACAGCGTATCTATATCAAGGGATTCTAACGGATTTTGAGAAGACCTTAAGGGAATAAATAAATTGAAGTCAAATTTCAAGGGACTTCTAGGGGTTTCTGAAGATTTTATGTATTCTAAAGGATTTTGACGAAATTCAAATCTTTAGGGTATAAGAGACTCGACAAGATTTCAAGAAAATACATGGGCTGAAATCTTGTATCATATTTGGTGAGATATGAAAAAGTAAAGTAACCGATTTTCGGTTTCTAGAATTGGGCAGTTGGGCTCGAACATTTCTTTTATTGTTGAAACTGGATCCTTTTAATATTGAATTGAAGATTGAAATAAGCTGGAGCACTTTTGACAACTCATAATATGCGGTGAGATAGTTATATTTGTTATTGATATACCCTTAGGCCAATTCCCTTACGGCCTAAGTGTAGCTCAACCGGTTCTTGTGTCGTTATACTGCAGGGAATCTACGGAATTCATAGGAGAAAAGTGAGACATGAAAGAGTAAGAGGTCGTATGAAGGAGGAGGTATAAATTTTAGATTAATCTCAAATTATTGTCTTTTTTATTTAAGTCACTCGTTTATTCAGTAACACCGCTCTGGCTCTGTCTGCGGACAAATCTCTCTAGCAATCATCCAAGGTGAGGAGCTTCACAAATTAAGAATATGTAATTTAATTATATAAACAGTAAAGTAGCATATGAGCTGGTTTACCTTACATACGCGTCATCTCCTCATTTTTCGGCACCATTTTATTAGCATTAGAATGATTAAGGGCGGTCAATTAACCCTTCGGCACATTCAAAACGACCGCTTCTCCCACATTTTCTGCCCGATTATCTTGAAATTTTTTTTAGTTTTATTCATCTTGGCCCTAGGTTATTCCTAATTTTTCAGACTTTTTTTAACATTGGTTTAACGAATGGATACCATCTCATGGCATCAAATATCTGTCTTCCGATATTATTAGGGGGAGGGGAGCAAAGAACCCTAGCGGACCTAGTGACCGAAATGGATACTCTACAAAGTATCCGCACAGTATCCATATAATATACCTTCCGTATCATGCAACAAAAACTTTAAAAAAAGAGAAAGATCAGCTTTTAAATTGGTAAAATTTTGATTCTACTTTTAAACTTCCATTAGAAAGTCTTGGAGTAATCGCAATAGTTTTTTTTTTAACGGTAAAAAGTTTAAACAAATATAAGACGTATAACGCCTGTTGGCTCCTACATTCAGATTATACGTTTGAAGTGTTTTCATCCTTATTTTTTGCACTGTACCGGCCTAATGATGGCAATGTGATGTGCAAACGATCATAAAAAGGTAGCAGGAACACATTTAACACATTTCGATGTCAGTATGCGAACAAAGAGACACTAAGAAGCCTAAAAACATAAGAGATGTCAATCGATCCCGCTTGGTGTTTAAAGAGAGCGGAAAATGTTGGTCCTTCTGGTGTTAATTTATTAATCATACAGTAAAATAATAATAGTGAATATTCAATTCTTAAAATAAAAATTTAAAGACATTTTTGAATATATATATATATGGGAGTAAATAATTCAATTGAGTTTCTCATCTACGCATCTCGGCTTTAACCTCTGCACCTGAGTTTGCCTGTATTTGCTAGCAGTTGCAGACGCAACCCTCAGGCGGCTTATATTATAGCAGGCGAGGTAAATTCAAGTGTACGAAACTGTCAGCGGATCGCATGCCGTAACCAAATCAATGCTCTAATGAAACGACCTGTAGTGTCAATTTCACAGCTCGCTGGAAACAAATGGAACTCCTTTTGATTACCAATCTTTGCGGTCTCTGGCACACCAATTATTATCTCCATTCTGCGTTGATGGACCTTGTTAATTGCAGAATCGTACAATGCATGGAAAAAATTTATGCTGTCTATCAAAAACGATTTTAAAAGCTGAGATCAGTATATTTGTTTCGAAATTTCTATACCTCCCAATTCGTGCAAACTTAATACTCTTTCATTCAGTGACGAACTATCAAAGGACCCCGGACCGAATCTAATCTAGCTCACTCAAGTTTTGTAGAGTATGTATGTCTGAAGAAAAATTATTAACTACAAACCCAAAAACATCAGCCAATTTTTATTTAACAAATCATGAAAATTACAATTTTTTGAGCGAAAATTCTTTCAGATTTTTAATGAAACTTCCTGCGCCAGTCAAGCTTTAAAGATAATGCACCTAAGATATGTTTAATGGCATTGGGTTAAAGGTGCTGGAACCAAGGCCTATCTTTCAACTTAAAATTACTTATTTTCCTCGATGAATATTAGAATTTCATATTTGTTAAATACTTAATATGTACTCCACTTTCGAATAAGGTCCGTATTTGTAGTCAAAAATTGACGAATTTTAATTGTTTTTGTGTTAAGCAAACTTTTTTCCAATTTTCCAGTTACAATAAAAAAAGCGTTATACACAAAAAGGAAGGCAGTGTACCCGATACTCGAACAGTACCCGATAGTCGAACATTTGAGAAAATTGTATACATTGTTATCGTTTACACACAAATTTTTATAAAACTAAACTATTTGAAATATCAAAAAAACAAAGCGAGTGGTACCCTCGTTTAAAAAACAAATAAAAGTTCGTGGCAGTTCGAAAAACCAGCTATTTTTTCCTCGCAGCTTATGGCTAGAGCTAAGCAAGAGATGAAAGTTTAGATGAAAGTTTACGATCATTATGGTTAAGGAAAAAAGGTAATTCAACATTTTCTTTTTTTTTAGTCTTTTATGGGTGTTTGTGTATACCGTCTCGTTTTAAAGTAGATAGCCTAAAACCTGAACACTAATGGATTCTCATTCATTTCTTTTATTAATTTCTTTAGTTGAAAAAAATAATTCTGAAAAGAAAAATCAAATTTATTATTATAAGAATAGAAAGTTAAAAATTCACTTATTACGACAAAAAAAACTTTAAATAAAACTCTGACAGATTAAATCTTATTTTAACTGGAAATTTTGAAGATATTCTACAGCGAACCCTTATAGTATGATGCAAAAAACTCACAAAAAAGTCTATGTTAACGACAGGTATTGTACTTTTAAAATTTGTTAACGCTGAAAAAAAACTATTGCAGTTATTTCGTGACCCTCTCATGGAATATTGAACGTCGAATCCAAATTGCAATAAATTAACTGTTAATCTTACTGTTTTTTAAGTTTTTGTTGCATGATACGGAAGGGATACTACATAGATAATATAGGGGTACGCAGTAGCGTATCCTTTCGAAGGTATCTCGCACCTCATATTTATTCACTTGTGTATAAATAATTCAATGACTTCTTGTAAGTAAGAAAATCATTCCTAAAATTTTTCCACTTCGGATCGCACTGTTCGACTACTAGGTCGCTGCATTTCGACAACTGATCCCAGGGGCAAAGTCACGTCAATCTTTAAATATATATCTTTTTAAAGTTTATGTTTAAAAATCTATATTTTATTGTTTAAATAGCTTAAAGAATGTTTATATTCACAATTGAAAATAGCTTCATTCCTTTTTTTCGGAATATAAATACTTTAAAAATGCTTTTAAATGAGAAAAAGTTGACATTACGCCGTTAAGTGTTTCAGTATCAAGTCACTACCTTATTAAAATAGATAGTGACTTGCATTAAAATAGGAGTTGGCCCAAAGTATCCAACAAGGATGCAATTCTAGTGTTTATGGAGTGAAATGACGCAATTTAATTTTGAGTCTAGTACCCTCCCAAATTACCCTTATATCCCAAATTGATTTCATGTACTGATATGTGAATAAGAACATCTTCCAAGATCTGATCAGTTACAAATCAGCGGTTTTAGTGTTTCGCCTATTGAGAATTGAAAATGCAATCCCCTAAAAATACATAAGTACACACTTCAACAAGGCTAAATTTTGTAATATCGCAGCCAATTATCATGTTGCCAATTAAAAAATTAACATTTAAAGATAAAAGAATGTAAAATTAATAGCTTATTTTTCTGATTTTATCCATTTTTAGTTTAAAAATGCAACCCTCAAAATCAATTAAGATACTCAAATCAATCACACTGTATATATATATATATATATATATATATATATATATATATATAAAAATAAATGATTCTGTCAATTTTATGGACATATGAGGGGTCTCGCTACATGTATTAAAAATATATT
>JAAAKG020176617.1:0-26602 GCA_010014905.2 Druon quercuslanigerum | reverse complement strand
CTTGGTGCGAGGTGCGGGGTGGTTCATGTAGGGGTGTTGGGGGGGGGGGGGCGGGGTGGCGGGGGGGGGGGGGGGGGGGGGGGGGGGCGTGGTGTGGACGGGAGCGGGAGGGGGGGGGGGGGTAATGTACAATGTAAGATGTTAGTCATTTTATTTTACATTTTAAGCATCTATAGACAAAATTCACACTTTTACCCCCATTCTTCTCTTTGTCCCTTTTTTTAAAGAATTCCTCTTTTTTTCTTGTTTTCTATTATATTTTTGGTTTAAAAATTCGTCTCGTTTGGTTAAAAATTCTACTACTTTGTTGAAGATTTAACTATTTTGTTAAAAGTTTTTTTTTTTTGTTGAAAATAAGTATTTTTTAGAGAAAATTTAACTATTCCAGTATTAGTTGAAAATTGATCATTTTTAGTTTACAATTCAACAATTTCGTAAAGAATTTGTGTACTTTGTTGTAAATTCGTATTTTTTGTTAGAAAATTAATCTTCTTAATTGACAATTCAACTTCTTCATTATGAGTTTAACTTCTTGTTGGAAGTCGATCGTTTTTATTTCGAAATTCAAATAATCCCTCGAAAATTAACATTTTTATTAAAAATTAGTATTTTTGATTGAAAATCAATTTTTCTACTTTAAAAAAACTATTCCATTTTTGGTTGACAAGTCATGGTTGTTTTATTCCAAAATTCAACTATTTGGCTGAAAACTAACGTCTTTGTTTAAAATTCAAATTTTTAATTTGGAAACACTATTATTTTCGTATAAAATTCAAATATTTCGAGTAAAATTAACTTTTTGGTTGAAAAGTCAACTGTTTTCAAGAGAACTCGCCATTTTCGTTTAAAAATTAAATAATTTAGTTCAAATTTTTTTTGTTGACTAACAAATCTTTCCTGGTACAAAATTTAACTCTTTTGTTGAAAAATCGTCTTTTTGATTTAAAAACTCATGTCTTTTGGTATAAATTTAATTAAGAATGCAATTATTTGGTTAAAAATGGAAATTTCGTGGTTGAGGGTTAAACTATTTTCAGGAAAATTAACCTTTTTTGGTTGGATTAAACCGTTTTTCATTTAAAATTAAAATAGTATTTTTTGAATATCAACTATGTATTACACTTTTCGTTCCTGATGTTATTTTTCCTAGTATACCGGGTATGTATTAATACTATAATACTATTAAAGTTTGATTAAAGTATTAATACATTTTTTATTCTATGAAAAAATGCTCTCTATTTCCGCGGAACATTCTCCTTTTTAGTTAAACTTGACTGTTTTTTATTGAAAATTAAAAGCTTTTGTTGATTGAATTTTCATCTATCATATTTTTTGTTGAGAATTAATCTTTTTGGGTTGAAATTTCATCTAATTTGTTGAAAATTTAATTATTTTGTTAAAAATCCAAATATTTTGTTTCAAATTTTTCTGCAAAGAAAAATTTAACAAAATAATGTAAGTTATTTAATAAGTAACTAGATTATTTCTTGTAATACATTAAAAAAAATAAAAAAGGTAAATGTTAGTAAATTCTGTAACAAAATTTAAAAATGCAGTTTATCAACCAAAAAATATATGTTTTAATCTTAAAACTTCTTTAAATTATGATTCATATATTAACTACTTTGTCTTCTACTTTGTATTAAAAATGTTTTATGAAGGCCTCTAATGATCATAAATGTCAATATGTCTCTGACCTTACTGGTAAATAAATAACATTAGCGAGAATAGGGGATTTTTATGTTTATCTCGTTAATGGAAAAATTGAGTAAACCTCGTACTTTTCTTTACCACATTAGTCCAATTTCATTATTGTCCTTTCGGTTTCAATTTTCAGCTTATGAAACTTATATTTTGTTGCAAGTATAAATATTTGCTATTGTACAGTTTACACAAAATAAAATACAAATTTTTTCAACATGCATTTTTATTTATGATATATCAATTTTAACTAATATAAACGTTTACATCTTTTCTTGAATGTAGAAAACGTAAAGATAAAATAACATAAATTTATAGATTATTAATGGCCCGTATATAACTTGAACGATTTTGAGGGGTTTAAAAAATATAATTGACTTTTTTTCTAACTTCTTCAATTTTCATAATCACAGTTGATATATATTTTCTGTGAACACTAAAAGACACGCAAACATGAAACCGTGGGCGTTAGTGGGTTAAGTAAACTCAACTAGTTTTTTCTGTCAAGAATTTTTGCTCGAGGTCACACAAATTGAAGGAACGTCCATCAATAATTGTAAAAAAATTCCAATTCCAATCATATTTTTATTTTCTATTGTCATATTATAAGAAATTTTTTTTTTGTATATATATATTATATAAAAAAATCAATTATGTTTCTACATTAATCACTGCAAAAAATAAAAACTACTTTTATAAACATTTTGTGTTCAACTGAAAATTTCATATTTTAAATAAATATCTTTTAATACAAAATTCCTTTTCTTTTTGTGTCATATTCTACGAAGATAAATTTCTAGCGGAAAATTTTATTTTTGTCTGTCTCGCCAAAAATGGTTTTTCTACTCCCAACCACTCACGCAATAGTCTGACGGTAATTAAGTTTTTCTACTCGTGCCTGACCATTCAGTATTATCAACTTTTAGTTCTATTTAAATTTAATTCAAGTATATTCTTATTTTTAACTGCTTTAAATAATTGCAAGATTCTTTCCTAGACTCAATAATAAACTAATAATAGAATCTTATAGAAAACTGTTTATAACTTGTAAAATGCTTCGGTTTTTCCTATAGCTCGAAAGATATATTATTTTTCTGAATGCTTTAAATAGATTTTCATAACATACATACGTTTTTCATGATTTATAATTAAAATTACATTACAATTTTTAAATAATTTATATCCCGAGTGATGAAAATATTAGAATCATTTTAGAAGTATAAAATTATCTAATCGGAATAATCGAAAAGCAAATACGTAAGACATTTTTTGTTGTCGTAGATAAGTAGTAATTGCGACAGTGATAAAATAAAAGTTCATAAGACACTATTTTTGTATAAATATATCTATTCAGTCATAGTCATGTAGAGTCAGGCGTGAGTCAATCAGCATCACTTAAGTGTGCTAAAATTATGACTGATGAGATATCGCTATGATTCTAAAGTTAAAGAAATATATTTTAATTTAATATTAAATCCTAAATATAACTGGATTTTTTAAATAGCTCTTCGGTTTAAAAAAGAGTTTTAGGAATTTATAATATTAAATACGTTTTTTGGATTAACGAAATTAACTTAGCGGGGAATCTCGACTCGGGAAGAGTCCAGTTAAGTCACTGGGATAGCGAACAGCACTCGGATAGGTGATAGTGCGCGGATAGCCCTCGTATGGGTGAAATGTGTTTTTTTTAAACGAAAATCATGAGATTTTTAGGGTTCATAATTCGTTAACAATTCTAGCTTACGTTAAAGTGTTCTATACAAAGAATGAGTAATTTAAAACGAAAATCAATACAATTTGCACAATATTTAGAATCTTTTAATGATTTTGGATGATTTTTAGTGTTTTTTGTCATAAATTTATATTTTTAAATAAAAAATCAGATCTCAAAGAAGATGCGCAAATTTGTACAATTGTAGGTTATAGTATTGCTTTAAAACCAAAAATTTGGAAACTTAAATAAAAATCATTATTATTTGAACAAGATTTAGGATCTTTTTAACAATTACAGATTATTTTATTACTGTTTTAAATCTGATTGTTCGCTTAAGTTTTAGCAATTTCGCATTTGGTTAGTGTCTTTCAATAAATTTCAAAGAATTTAAAAAAAGTTTAAACAATTTTTGGTTACGTTTGAGTTTTATGTATCAAAAAACGGTATTTTCAATCAAAAATCTTTATGTTTCGAAGAAGATTTAGAATCTTTAATCCATTTTAGATTATGTTATAAGATTTTTACAAAAATTGTCATTCTAATTTACAAAATTTAAACAATAATATATTATGGTAATATCCTTCATCTAAGATTGCTATTTTTTATAAAAAATGCAACGGTTTGATTGTCTGCATATTTCACAAAAGAGTATTACATATTTTAATTCTGAAGTTAAGACATACATTTTTCACCAATTATCAAAAATATTTTCCTTGCCTTTCGATTAAATTAGATTATGGATACTATGGGTTACGAATATATTATATTAATCCCGTATGAGATTATTTATTTTTCTAGAAGGGTAGCAGTGCAAAATCTTCTGATTTTAAAAATGTAAACAAAAATGAATCAATAACAAATTATTAAATTCAATGATAACTTAGTATGATTTTTATTTCTTCAACAGGAAAAAGAACGCAGGAATGCATTTGTGTTGGGATTTGTATTACACTGATGGCAGTGAATTCTTTTTTTATTCTCGTTCGATTAAGGCTGGAAAACTTGAGTTCAATCGCGATAGCCGCACTGTGTGGAATTGTTACCGCAGATTTTGCTTCTGGGTTCGTTCACTGGGCAGCTGACACATGGGGATCCATCGAGCTACCAATTCTGGGAAAAGTGAGATTTTTTAAAAATAATGTTATTACTTAATATTTATTATTAATATATTTTAAAATAATCAGTTTTAAACTAAAGTTAAGATCAGAGAAAGCAGATCATTTTTTAATCAGAAATTAATGTGACCCCTGATCTAGGATCCCTAATATTTGACCTCTGACTTTAGAGAGAAAACATTTTACCCTTAACTTTTGACCATAAACCCTTATCTTTCATTTCTTACCTATAACACTCGACCTCTGTCCCGTGACCGATTCATTATTCACCTTTGAACTCTGCTCTATGGCCCCAGACCTTTCAACTCTTTTATGTGATTCTCTTCATTTTTTGTCACTGATCCATCATCTTTGAACGCTGAACCCTCACCTTTGAATTCTGAATCCTCACCTTTGACTATTGATCCCTGACCTTTGAACTCTGACCCCAAAACTTTGACTACTAACCCGTGACCTTTGAACTCTATTCTATGATTCCTCTTCTTTGAACTCTTTTTTGTGATTCTTTTCAGTTTTTGTCCCAGACCTTTCAATTCTGACAGTCTTGATTTATTTTGAAACATTTTAGAGAATTTAAAAATATTCTTTAAATTTTCAACAGATTCCTATCTTTCGAAAATATTTCAAAGAATTTGTAAGATTTTCGAATCTTTTTAAAATTTTAAATGAATTTTTGAGACCTTTAAACAGATTCAATGGTTTTAAAAATATTTCAAAGGTTTTCTAATATTTCAGGATATTTTAGAATATTCAAAAGGATTTGGAATAAATGTTAATGATTTGAAAGAATTTCAAAGGACTTTAAAGATTTTACAGCATTTAAAAAAATTTTCAAGAATTTTCAAGAACCATAGAAAATTTAAAGACATTTCAAAATCTTTCCGAGGATTTAAAATACGTTTGGGTATAATAAAAGATTCCAAGGCAATATCGATCAAATTTCCCAGGAATTTCTAAGGATATGAATACTTTTAAGGGATTTAACTACATATTCATGGGTACACAAGAGTAGAGTAATTTCCGAGGACATTTCGTAGAATTTAAAAAGATTTTCAAGTATTTAAAGGTATTTACAAATATTTCAAAGAATTTCAATATTTAAAGACATTTTAAAATATTGCAAGAAATGTTCAATTTAATTCAATAATTTGAAAGTATTTTAAAGGACCTGAAATATTTTAAGATATTTTAAAAAATACTAAAATCAATGAATTTTTTTAATTTAAAAAATTTGTCTAATTATTTTAAATTCAGAAGAACATAAGTCACTTTTAGTTGCTGTTTTTGTTAGAAATTACACACTATTCGTTACTTTTTGGGTTTAAATGGGCCAGTAAATTCGAAATGTACAAATTTAAATCAAAATTGGTTTATTCCATTTATAAATATATAATAAATAACTTTTATAAATACAAGATTCTATATTATATATGTTACAAGGTTAGAATTTTGATCTTTCAATATTAATGGTAAGGGAAAATGAAAAATTAGTCAGGAAAAATCAGGGGGAAGTCAGGAAGTTTAAAACAAATAAAAACAATAAAAAATAAAGTAAAATAATTTATTTAAAATACTTACCTCATCAATTTTTAATTTTTTTACAGAACTTTATAAGGCCTTTTCGGGAGCATCATATCGATCCTACAAGTATTACACGTCACGATTTTATAGAGACAAACGGTGACAATTTTATGGTGACCATACCGTTTCTTTGTAAACTAACGTGGGATTTTCTCACCCTGTCAGAGTCTGAAATACAAGTACGATTTGTTTGGACTTGTTATTGGTTTCAACTCGCAATCTTCGTGGCGATGACGAATCAGGTCAATTTTTTAAATCTATTTACATGAGATGTAATTAACTATGATTTTTAGTTATAATTTTAGTTAACTATACTATACTCTAGTCCAGAAACAAAAACATTCCGGTGTGTTCGATAACATTTGTGACATAACTGTTATATAACATGAATATAACATTGTTAGGATTGAATTATATAATTGTTCATGAACTCTAATTAGGAACTGGGATGTGAAATTTGTTATACACATGTTGCATAAATATAGTGCCACAGTTATATAACAATCGATCCAATTAGTTCTGTAACTGCGACATAACAGTGTTGTAACGTTGTGAAACATTATTAAAATTGTCTTATATTATATTATTGAATTGTTCAGTAATAGTTATGTAATATTTCTGTACCTAAATAACAATGTAGAAATATAAGGACCATATGAATTACAGGGTGGCCACACAATCGGGAAATAATCGGACATTTTTTTAGTCCGGGATATAATGAAATTTTTAATAAATTCGACTTCATTTTTTTCAAGTTAAGGCCTCCAGTCCATGCACCAGAACGGTTGGATCAGCATGGCCGGAATGAAGCGTTGACCAATCAGAAATTTTCCGCGGAAACAGTGTCGTACTCGAGCCGAAGTTGGCCGCAGATGAAATTTACTATAGTGCGTGTTGCATGTGTTGTGAGTTTGCCTTTTGTTTACAGCAGTGTTTAGTGTTTACTGATTGAGTTAATAAAAAATAAAAAATTAATAACATTATGAGCAGTGTTTGTGAATTAAGGGAACATGATGTAAGTATAAAATTCACATACAGCGTTATAGAATTTTTTTTGCGTTTTTTATATGCAAATTTATAACGCATATACCGGCTCATATCTTGATAAATTTTTCATTTGCGAAAATTAAATAATTTCCAATATTTGTCTGAATGTAAAAAAGGAGAACACTTTTTTTTTCTCATTTTTAATTATATTTTATATCGTTTCACGTTAAATTAGTTGCAATAGATATTTGTGACATGTATACAATTTTAAATCTTGATTACAACTTTATAATAATTTTACAGGTATACTTACTATTTAATGTATTTTATATATATGTGTACTAAGTTGGTACGAAGTTTAGCAAGTTTGGAAATGAACGGAACGCCTTTGGCGCAAACTTAGTACACATTTATTTAAAATACGATAAATACTAAGTATACCTGCAAAATTATTATAAATTTTTAAACAAATTTTCAAACTTCATGCATGTCACGAATATCTGTTGCAACTAATCTAACGTGGAACTATACAAAATATAATTAAAAATGAAAAAAAAATTTATTCTCCCTTTTCCATTCAAATAAATATTAGAAATTATTTAATTTTCGCAACTGAAATATTTATTAAGATATGAGCCAGTGTATGCGTTATAAATTTTCACATAAAAAACGCTTCCCTTAATTCACCAACACTGTTTATAATGTATTATTATTTATTTTTTATTAACTTTATAATGTTTATAATGTATTATTATTTATTATTTATTAACTCAATCAGTAAGCACTAAACACTGATGTATGCAAAAAACAAACTCACAACCACGAAGTAATAGTAAGGAGTGGAAAACCTATGCGTTTGGCCGGCAGAGGTGGGACAAAAACACCTCCAAGATTTATGACCAGTTTACAAAGCGTAAGAACGTTTCTAAATTGTTGTAATGCGCGTTGTCGATATAGTCTAGCAGACGTTTGAATTTTGATCCACGTGTTTTTGATTTGTCTCATTTAATTTTGGCGTTTCTTCAGCAATGGAAATTCGTTGACAGTTTTCAGCAAAGCAGAAAACTCATTCATGCTATTTATTTTAATATATTTCGAAAATGGCATCAATTCATCATCAAAGTAAATATCATTGTGAAAATCAGGATATATAGCAACTCTTCTTCTTATAGTGTAATCAACTTCAAGTTTCTGTAAACCGAATACTATATCCTTCATTACGGAGTAACTCCACATTTCACAAGGCAAGTGACTGGCATCAAAATTTTTTTGCAACTCACTAAAACTAAATTTTCCGGTACATTTATTTTAAATTTTTCGCTTGAAGTCTGTAAAAATTTCTGTAATAAAAAATTCATCGAAATTACCTTATTTTTTATATGATAAAAAATATAAATATTAAATATAATAACCTACAAAATTATTTTTATTGAAATTAAATATTTTACCTCCTTACGTCACCAGTTAGAATGTAATTTTATGGTATTTAGCTTTTCTACATCCTGTTTGGTTATTTGATGTCATGTTTAATAAAAAAAAAATTAAATGGAAATATATTTTGTTTATTTCCAACCAAACATTTCCAACACAAATGCCAAACATAACCGCAAAATGCATCAAAATATATAGTATAGAGGGGGAATATCACGTGACACGAAAACATCAACGCGCATGACAAAAATGTAGAAACGTTCTTACGCTCGTCATAATTCTTGGAGGTGTTTTTGTCCTACCCCCACTTACGGAGTTTCTACTCCTTGCTATTACCAAAGATATATCTTTGCTATTACCAACACATGTAACACGCACTATAGTAAATTTCATCTGCGGTCAACTTCAGCTCGAGATACTGTTTCCTCGGAAAATTTCTGATTGGTCAACGCTTCATTCCGGCGATTCTGAGATCCGGTCGCTCGGGTGCGTGGACTGGAGGCCTAAGTCCATTTGTTAAATATTTCAATCACGAAGTACTTGTAGTACTATGTACTACTTACTATGTAGTACTTCGTGATTTCAATGATGAAATATATCAGTTTAAAATGCGTAATTCTAAAATCTTTTACTTTCAAAATTGTTCATGTTAGGTCATCATTCTTAAGCGTACATTTTGAATTTTAAGAATTTTATACTGAAGTTTTGAAGGCTTAAACAATTGAAAAATAAAAACGTTTGAATTTGAAAATTTTGGATAAAAAACGTTTGAAGTTGATCAATTGGAAATATAAATTATTTAATGCCTTTCTAAATTGAACGAGTATTAAAAATGAAATAATTGATTTTACAAGAATATTCTGAATTTTGTATAATTTCAAATTGATAAATTCATGATTAAACGCTTTTATACAATTTGAAATCATATTCAAATATTGTTGCAAACTAAAATATTTCATTGTTAATCAATTTGATATGAAATTTTTGAATTAAAAAAAGTCAAATTTTGTAATATTTGGCAATATTTTTTCATTAAAAAAGGAACAAATATAAATCAATTATTTAAAACTAAACGATTTAAAACTGAATTGATAGAAATAGCCTTGATTTAATAAAATTTCAAAGTGCTAAATTTAAACTTTGAAAGCTACAATTTTATTTGTTCCATTTTTTCAATTTGAAGTTTGTAAGTGAACGTGTTGAAAATTTGGTACTTCTAAAATTTTTACCGAGTTTAAAACGAAGAAAATTTTATTTTTGTTAAATTAGCGAGTGACACTTTCTTTTTCTAAGAATTTTAACGAGATGGAAAGGTTTGAAGAAAGCTCATTTTTTATCTTTAACGTTTTTATTCAGATGGAATAGAGGAAATTTTGTCTTTTAATTTTTTTCTGAACTGGAAGAAGGAAATTTTTTATTTTTAACATTTTTATTGAGTTCAAAGAGTAAAAATTTTGTTGTAACTTTTTTTTTATCAGGACGAATTTTTTTTCTTTTTTAGATTCTTATAGATTTAGAGGAGACAACATTTTGTTTTTTTGTGTACTGAATTAAAACAGGAAAATTTTCTTTCTTTTTTAGAATTTTATAGAGGAACATTTTTTCCTATTTTTCTAAATTTCGAAAGGTGAAAATGGTTAATAATTGTTTTCCAGAATTGGAAGAGGTGAATTTTTTCTTTTCAACATTTTTATTGAGTTTAAGGAAAGAATTTTGTTGCTTTTAATTTTTTTCTGGAGTCGAGGAGGGAAATAATTTGTTTAATGATTCTAAAAAGTGAAAAGAAATCCTCTTCCAATTCAGAAAAAAACATCCTTAATTCGAATTTTTTAATTTTGATGAATGTGAACAATTCCTACGAACCGGGAAAAAGCGGGCATTTTTTCTCAATTAAAACGGCCACCCTGAATTAGAACTAAAATAGGAAAATAAGTCTCACGATTTTAATGAATTAATTTAAATTAAATTAATTGTTATGTCACAGATACACAAATGGTCCCACACGTATTTCGGACTTCCCGGATGGGTCGTTTGGCTGCAGGAACATCGAGTAATTTTGCCCAGAAGACATCATCGAGTGCATCATGTGGCACCACACGAGACTTACTTTTGTATCACCACCGGATGGTTAAACTGGCCACTGGAGAAGCTTCAGTTTTGGTGTACTCTAGAAATAATGATTGAAAAAACAACAGGTTGTAGGCCCAGAGCGGACGACATGAAATGGGCGCAAAAGCGTTCGTGAGAATTATTATAAAAGAGAAAATTCTTAGTCATATTTTTTATCTCATCTTTTACATTGTGTAGAACAAAAAAATAGGTCGGCGCAACGTAAAAGACAAACCAGGTGCGCCTCGTGACAAAAATAGGAATTGAATTTACTAAAAATCCATTCTTTCAAAAAAAAAAAAAAGAAAAAAAAAATCATTGAACTTGATAAATCACAATCGAAAGCATATTCACGGTGGCCGTTTCAGCCGAGGGAAAAAATTACCTGGGGTTTTCCGGGTTTTTCCCAGTTCAGGAAAATTTTGCACGGCTATTTAAATAAGAAAGTTCAAACTGAAAATTGCAAACTAAAACATTCAAATTGGACCTCTTGAATTTTAAACTTTTATAAATTGAAAAGATCACGAATTTCCAGTCAAAAAATATAAACTCACTTAATTATTTTCAATGTTCTAAATGATGAATCAGTCAAAAAATGTGTGCATATTCAAAATTATATAATTTTAAGCAATTTTAAGTTAGAAACTTTAAAAATTATGCAACTTAGATTTTTTTAAACAAAGATTTTTTAAATTATTTTAATTGTAAGTCCTTTCAACATAATAATTGTTACATTTTTGTTTATTCATCAAAATTCAACACTCACTTACAAATTAAAATTTGTTTAAATAGGATATTTAAAATTGGAACTTCAAACTTCAAATTTAGTCCGACACTATAAAATGCAGGAAAATGTTCCGAATTATAAAATTCGCGAATCTAAGCAATTAAAAAAAGGTTTTAATAGTCGATGAGTAATAAATAAAATAACAAATAATTTGAAGTTGAACTACTTTTTAAAAAATTAATTTTTCTGTTTAAATATTCAATATTTTAGTTAAAAGTTCATTTCTTTGGGTGAAAATGTAATTACTGTGTTAAAAAGTTATATTTTTTTAAAGTTCAAAATTAATTTTTTAACTGTAAATTGAACTATTCCATTCGTGGTTGAAAAATGATCAGTTTTAGTCGAAAATTAAACTATTCGGTTGAATATTTTAATTTTTGGTTTAAAAATTCATCTGTTTTAGTAGACATTTTTTGCTTTTGTTAAAAACTGTAAATTGAACTATTCAATTCGTGATTGAAAAATAATCAGTTTTAGCTGAAAATTCAACTACTCCGTTGAATATTTTAATTTTTGGTTTAAAAATTCTTCTGTTTATGTAGAAATTTTTTGTTTTTGTTAAAATTGCAACATTTTTGGTTAAAGACTCATCTTTTTTCGTTGAGAATTCAACTGTTTTGTTGTAAATTCGTCTTTTTAGTAGAATTTTACTGGTTTTGACTTTTAATAATTTATGTTTTAGTTGAAATATCTACTATTACATTTTGCATTGAGCATTAATCTTTTTTGGATGAAAATTCAATTGCTTGGTTAAAAAATACCTCTTTGGTTGAAAAGTTAACTATTGTACTGAAAATTCGTTTTTTAAGTGAAAATACAACTGTTTGGTCTAAGCTTAATTTATTTAGGTTGTGGATTCAATTTTTTTGTTCGAAATTCTTCGTTTTGGTAGAATTAACTGTTTTCGATTTAAAATTAAAATATTTTTTGGGTAAAAGTAGAACTACTATGTTAAAAGTAAAACTAATTTGTTAAAAATGCAACTGTTTGGTCAAAAACTAATCTGTTTTGGTGGAAGATTTAACTATTTTATTGCAAATTCGTCGTTTTTTGTGATAATTCAACGGGTTTTTATTAAAAATTAAAATCTTATTTAGTGGAAATATCAATTATTACATTACTTATTGAGAATTTTTCGTTTTTGGTTGAAACAAAACTAATTGGTTGAATGTTGAATTACTTTGTTAAAAATTAATTTTTGTAGTTTAAAATTCATAATTTTAGTTGTAAATAAAAATATTCAATTGAAACTTAATTTGCTTAGTTGAAAGTGAAACAACCTAAAAGTTCATCACTTCAGTTGAAAATTTTAACCTTTTTTTGAAAATTCGCTTTTTATATAGGTAATTTTTCAAAGATAAATTTAACTATCCAATTTTTGGTTGAAAATTGGTTTTTTGTTGTCGAAAATACATATTTTCGTTTCGAAATTCTAGAAATTTTTTATTTTATTGTAAATTCGTATTATTGGAAGAAATCGACTGTTTGTTAGTTTATTTTTTACTTAAAATTAGAATCTTTTTTAGATCAAGTGTCAGCTATTACATTTTTAATTAAAAATTCATCTTTTTGGGTTGAAAACTCAATTATTTGGTTGAAAGTCGAACTACATTGATAACATTTTTTTCTGGTTGCAAATTCATAATTTTATTAGAAAATTCATCTCTATGATTGAAAATTTAACTATTTCAAATGTTCATTTTCTAATGTTAAATTTATAAATTGTTTAATTTTCAGCACGCTTTTAATTTTAAATGTTTGAGACTTTTTCTAGTGTAACAAATTAACTTTAAAAAAAGAGTTTGAATCAAACTTATTTAAAATTGCATTATATCATATGGTAAGAAATTAGTGACATTTTAAGTGATTGAGCATATTTTTCTTCTGAAAATTTATAAAATTTACCGTCAAAAAATCACTGTCATTTTCCAGGTTTTTCCCAGTCTCGAAAAATTTCCAGTTTCTCAATCCAACGGCCATCCTAAAATTGCTCCTTTTAATTTTTCAATCGTTTTTTTCGAAAGAATTACAAAGGAAGATCAGTATAAGACGCTTTTTTCTCAGATTATGAGAATACGTGATAGAAACTGTGCAAGATGTGTGTATCTGGAAGAATGAATGACTTGTGAGTGTGCCTTCGAATTTTACAACTTTATAATTACCTCCGCAAAAAAATGTTATAATAAGACGCGTTAGACTTTAAGATGGCAAATCGTGGCGCAAGTTTTTTTGATATTTTACGGGCCCATTTTTACACAGATAAATTTAGTAGATTACAAAAATTATTATATGCAGGTGCGTTCCTTTTCGAATGCCTAGTGTATTTGAAAGGAACTATTTTTTCGAATTAATATTGTAAAAACAAGTTTACCTGGCCTTAAAACGTATTAGAATATACAATTACTTAGCGTTAATGATAAAAGTCACGGCAAAAAGTTAATATATTTAATGTACATAGGAATATCTTTGAGTACATTAGTAGATGAGTAAGAGCAGTTCCGAATACAAATTCCTAGCTTACCGACATCGATACCGCTCTGCGGATCAAATGGTTCGCGCCCATGCTAAATCTGGAAGCGTCTAATTTTTGAAATTAAGGTATGACTTAATTATAATGGAATGATCAAATTAAAAAACAACATTTCATTGTAATTAAGTCATACTTTAATTACATAAACAGATGACTTCATGATGCTTCCAGACTTAGCACGGACACAAACCACTTGAGCTCTAGAAAATTCCAGATGTCGGTAAGGCAGGAATTTTTTTAGAACTCCCCTTATTAACCAGCTCACATTATTTATATATGATCTTTTTCACACAAAGCAGGCTGTATAAATTATAGGAATTCGCACACAGTGGTAAACACATTTACAATAAAACGACAGTTGGAAAAGGAAAAAATTTATTCATTTCGATGATTTTATTTATTTAAATGATTCCAAATTAATAATAGAAGTATTTCTAAAGATTTGTCTTTTTCCAAAATGTTTAGCTTTATTTAAAAAGTATTTTATTTTATTTTTAAATAAGCACAGTCCTAACTGTCGTTTTAGATCTGTCCATTCGCTCACAATGATTATACGTACGACTACGAACTGCAAAACAAATAATAATAGTAAAAATACACTATCTTTTGCACAATAAGCTTTTTAAACAAATTTTTCAAATGATATACATATAATTGTATAAATATATTCTAAAATTAAATTTTGGTAGACAGAGGTTATTCAAAAATGATTATAAAAGCCTTGATATACAAAAAAAATGCCCTGAACCTTGAAAAAGCCACCAACAGTCAATATTTGTATGATACTTACTCTTGAATTTTGCATTTTAAATTAGCATGAGAATTTAAATTGCGATTAGAATCGAATTTTTGAATCAAAATGCCAAAAAATCAGAAACATTAGAATTGAATCTAAGAATTTTTGATCATTTATTTGTTACTGCCTCGAGTTACAAATATATTACATAACGCTTTTAGGGCTGCCGATTATATAGCTTGAATTGAAATATTAAAATCTCATCATGTTAGATCGACATAATAATCATTTTTATCTAACTTCAGCATCATTTAAATTTAGATTTTTATTAGTTAGTTATTTAATCATAATAATTTCTTTAAAAAGGAAATTAATTGCAGCTACAGTTACTTATTGAAAACAGTAACTTGTTACATTTCCAGCCACAAATTGAAATAACTTAAATGTTCACAACTGAAGAATTTTCAATTATAAACCTATAAAATTTAATGGATTTTCATTTTAAATCTTCAAAATTGCATATTTTTCAATTTCAAATTTGCAAAATTGAATTACAGATTCCAAAATAACCCTTCAAGATTACATCATTTTATACTACAAGTATTACAAATTAAAGAATCCTTAATTGTAAATCTCAAAAGTTGAAGATTTTTAAGATTTGAATTGTTCAAACTGAAGAAATTTTAATTGTAAACCTTAAAAATTGAACAATAAAAAAACAGTCAAAATTACATATATTTCAAATATAAATCTCGAAAATTGAGTAATTTTCTGTTCTGTATTTTCAAAATTCAAGCATTTTCAATTTTAACTCTTGAAAATTGTAGCACATTGAATTTTAAATCTTTAAATAGAAAAGTTATTAATATTGAAAATAATTAATTAAAATTATGCAAGTTTAACGTTTTTCAATAAAAAGTTCAGTCATTTTGACGATTTATACATCGAAATTTCTTTAATGTGGAAGTTTTAGAATTGAAAACTTGACTTCTGATTTTCAAAATTATCAACATTTTTAAGAATGTTTATTTATGTATCCATAAAATTTAAATTCTTTTAAATTAAAGAGTTTTAATGTTGAAATTTAAAAAACTAAAAATTTTGCAAGTTTCAAGTTTAATAATAAAAAATGTTGTCATTTTGATGATTTACATTCGAAATTTCTTCAATTTGGAAGTTTTAGAATTGGAAACTTGGCTTCTGATTTTTTTAAATCATCAAAATTTTAAAATTTGTATTTATTCCTCATTAAAATGAAAGTTATTTAATTATGAATCCTTTTAAATTATACGCATTAAAAATTGAAGAATCTTGAACTGTAAATTTTCAAAATAGACATATTTTAACAGTGTTCAAAATTTCATAATTTTAAAGTATAAACATTCAAAATTACACAAGTTACCGAATTTTCAATTGTAAAAATTTCAAAAATCGATCACTGTCGGAAATGATAGACACCAGAAAGACTCGCAGTAATGTAAAATCCTAGTTATAGATTGCTAAATGCAGATTAATATTAAAATTAAATTCAATTAAAATTATGTGCAGCTATTTTATTATTTACTTTACTTTATAATTAAAAATTTTATTTTATAGTATTTAAAGTAAAGGATACATTTTATTTTTATAAAAGCTAGTAGTAAAATAATATACGAGGATAGGGCAACCACGGGGTGGTTGAAAGTTTTCAAAGTTTGGAAAATTAAAAACTTTTTGTAAACTTTTATTTCTCTAAACGAAACAAGAAAATATTATGCAGAAGACATTTAAACAAAATTTGAAATAGGTGTTCAATTAACCAAATACAAAAAATATAGCATTATTTTTGTTGATATTTCAAAAAATGCTAACTTGTTAAAACATTATTTTTTCTGAAATAATATTTTTGATTATTATTTGTCTTAGAAAGTTGTAAACCTAGAAAATCCGAAATAATTTTGGAACAAAAAGTAGAAAACTTTCTACATGTTTCAAAATTTAAAAACTTTAATTCCTTATTTGGTGGTCATAAATGATATCTAAAAAATTTCAAAATAAACCACAGGGGCTATTTTAAAAGGATATCCGATAACACATCTTGCTTGAAGTAATTTTTATTGGTAGAGTACAAATTTTGAGGGAGGAGCGGTCACATAAACGTCCAAAAAAGCGTTAAGTAATGTATGGAGAACCCCTAACTATTATGTAATGTTCAAATTCAAAAGGATTTTTTAGATTTTTTCTGTCGACGTAATGACAAAGAACTATTTCAGTAGGCCAATCGACAAAATAACATTAAAACTTAATTTAAAAATATTTTTAAACTAATACTACTCTTTTAATATTAACGATATTGGGAAATTAATTTTAAACAGCAGATATATTTGGTATTTTTTCTCTTTAAAATTGTGTCGGTTGTTAAAAAAGTTTTTTATTGTTTTGTATTTGTATTTCTTTGTGTTCAATTGTTAATCAATTTTAATTGTACAATAAATTGTTATATATCTTTTACATGCGCAAAATTACTTGTATGAAAACTTTGTGAAGATGGGTATTGAGTTTTTACCGCAGCTAATAACTCGTGGCAGTAAATCGGAAAAACTTTACAACTGTCAGGTTCAGGGACCAAGGAGAGCCGTTTGCGTAATTTTACCAAAAAGTTTAAAAATAAATTATTTATAAAAAGGCAAGGAATGGTTAAGAATTCGAAATTCAATGACTCATTCGTGTTTTTCGATTGGTTTATTTTACCACAGAATTAAGTTAAGACCATTTTTATTGTTCGTAAAGTCACTAGAAAAATGAAAATCGAAAACCATTGTAGACTGTAATAATAATTGTAATTACTGTTGCTGTTACTGATGTTATTGTTGTTACTACAAAAGAATGAAGTACAATTTACAAAAATTAAGGAAGAAATGAAACTAGAAATGTCTTTTTGAAGCGAATGATGTAATTTTAAGCAATATGTTGCCTCATCTATAAAACTATTTTGCCTCTTAAACTGTGCCGGCAGCGAAAAAGCAACACTAAATATGGTGCAACATTATCTAAATAAATAATTTGTACAAACTTCGAAAAACCTTACAAATCATAAAGACATAATTTCTTATGTGCATGATTTTATAAAATTATAAAATAAAATAACAGCTCAATCGTATTGCCTTATCTACTCTAATCTTTCGCATTTTTTAAGTTTGAGAAAATTTTATATTGACTATTTAAATTCAGTTCATTGTAAAGAGAAATATATTTCTACATAAGCCAAAAACTGCAAACTGAAATCTATTGAAATAAAGTCACTCTTTAACTATAAAAAGAAAAGATTTTTATTAAAATTAGTTTTATTATAAATTAACAATCTATTCAAACTTTTTAAAAATATAAGTGAAATGCTTATAAATGACAGCAGTTTTTGAACAAAAATTTACACCGGAATTCGTAAGTGGAGAATTTTGTACACAATTTTTAAAAGGTGGAATTATAAAGAGTTAGAAAAACTATTTGTAAATTATTTAAAAATAATATTACTTATAACATTTCAATAGAATTTGATGTCAATTGAAAAATGTAAAATATATTCGATTTGCGTCTAAAGTGTGCATAGTAATGCTTAGCCTGTAATGCATTACGCATTTTATGGCCATTTGTTAGCACGAAAATAAAGTCAGTACAAAGAAAAAATATATGCTGTATTTAACTTATTTTTTATAAACAAACCTTTGGTTAATTATTTCTTGTATTCTAAATTGTAAATAAGTATTAAATATAATATTTAATTTATCACGTATTGGCGATTAATTAATAATTAATTATTGAAGAGTAATTACAAACAACTATTTTTAATCTTTTACAATGGCAGTTCAATTATAATTACATATGTTTATATCATACTTAATGTAGAATTCACTGAATAGTAAAATGAATGATTTTTATAATAGTTTTTTGTAATAATCTTAAATAATAATTATTTAATAATTAATCGCTAATGCCAAAGCAATGAAAAACTATAAAATACTTCAAAATTTTCTTTGTAAATCTTTAAAAATCCACACATTGTTAAAAAAAATTAATTTTTAACAAAATAGTTGAAGCTTTAACTATTTTTAACCAAAAAAGATGACATTTTTGTCAAAAAGACAAATTTGGTACAAAATATTTTAATATTTTAACTTGAAAATATGCATTTTTGACCAAAAAATCAATCTCAAACCAAACAGATTAATTTTCTACCAAACAGACGAATATTGAACTAAAATTATGAATCTTCATAAAAAAATAAATGTTGAACAAATAAATTCATCTTTTAACTAAGTAAATTAATTTCAAACAAAAAATAAATAAATTCTAAACGAGAAATATGATATTCGAAATTTTAAACAAACCAAAAGATGAAGTTTTGAACAAAAAAATTAATTTTCTATCAAAAAAGATTAATTTTTGACAAAAAATTGAAATTTCTACCAAGAGAAAAATGTAACTGACTCGAATTAGTCGTAACTTTTTTTAAATATTTGAAAAATAATAATAATGCTTTTAAATCTTCCAGAGAATATTCGATATTTTTATAAGTACTTTTAAACCCACAATAAATTTTTTAAAATAATTTTTTGAATAAAATATTATTTATAATTTTCCCAGAAATCTTAAGAAAAGTTTTTTGTTTTCTTGAAATCCTTAAAAAAATTCTATTTTTTCCGAAATTTTTGAATTTTTAAACAATTTATTGAAATTCAAATTCAAATAAATTCTATTATAATTATAATAAATTTAAAACGAAAATATATAAATAAATAAAATAGTATATCTATATAATACATTACAAGTCAAATAAATCAACAATATTTTAAAATTTCTAAATCTATAAACTTTCTAAATACTTTTTTAATTGATTTGTATTTTTCCTCAATTTTTTAAAAACTTCTGCATAATTAGAAATTGAATTTTTAACCAAAAAGTGAAATTTCTACCAAGAGAAGAAATTTAAAAAAATTTCACTTACTTAAATCTTCCATACTTTATTCAATATTTTTAGGAGTATTTGTAAACTTTTTAAACATTTTCAGTAAAAATTAATTTTTGAATAAAATATTTTTTATAATTTCCCCAGAAATCTTAAGAAAAGATCCGTCAAATTAAAAAAAATATTTCAATAATAAAAATGCTTTTAAATCTTCCAGAATTTATGCGATAATTTTATAAGTCTCAAAACTTTTTAAACATTTTCAGTATTTTCACAAATTTTGAAACAATTCATTTAAATTCAAATTCATATACAATTATATTCTAATTTTAATTAATATAAAATAAAAATATATAAATAAATTAAATAATATTAGCAATATAATACAAATACAATTCAAATAAATCAACAATATAAAAAAATTTATAAATCTTCTAATTGTAAATTATTTATGACTCTTTTTAAAACTTTCAAATATCTAATAAACTTACTTGAACTTTTTCTGAAATTTCTTAATCTTGGAAAATTGAAAAATTTTGCTTAAAAAACTTCTCCATTCTTTTTCAAAATTTTATGAAATCATTCGAAATATTCGTATTGTTAGATATGTTTTCAAATTTTCTCAAGACTAAAATGATTTTCTAATCTTTTAAAAACTTCTAAACATCCTTTGCAATTAATTCAGTTTGGATAAAAAAAAGTATTAATCCTGTAAAATACAAAAAAATTGTTTTAAAATGTTCCAGCTTTCTTTTTTTTTTTTGCATATTTGGAAATCTTTAAAACTTAACAATAATCCCTTACCTAGATAACTTTTAAGTTTCCCAGAAATCTTATTCCCGGCATCGATACAGAAGATTCGTAATATTTACAAATTTAATTTAATTTATTTATATTAAATTTTATATTGTAACAAAATATTGGGAAAGCATGCTATTCGGATCAGTCCAAATATTTTCACTTTAACGTATTTTATTTATTATAACATTTCTAGAAAAGTCACAAGGTTCCCAAAAGAATGACTTAAACTGAAAATCCTTTCTCGGGATAGCAAGTAGGAAAGTAAGAAGCGAGAAATTACATAAAAGATTTTTAATAACACTTCGCGAATTATATGCAAAATTACAAATTACAAAGGATCATTTATAAAATTCAGTATAAATATTTTATTTTACCTAAGGACTTCTTCATTCCCTTCGCTATTCTCATTGCTTCCTTCTGGTCTATCATTCTCGTTTAGTATCTTATGTTTATCACGCATTTGATTCGACAATCGAGGCAAAAATTGATTCAGCAACTCTGTATTTACTGTAGAATTGAAATTAAGGATTCTTACAAAGCCATTTTGATATCCTGCTGCAAACCACAAATAACTCCAAGCATTTGGATTCCATGAGATCTATTGCAAATAAAAAATATTCTTAATTTTTCTATTAGTTTCAATTACTTCTAGATAATCAAAAATAAATTATACTTACGCGATTGACTGATGCGAATGGATACTGTTCAATTGAAACAGTTTCAAGTTGATCTGTAGGCATAATTTTTTCTTTCAGCTGCTTCGCTTTGCAGGTTCTAAAGGTCTGGAACGTAATATTTTTAATTTGAATACATTCTAAACTTAAAAACTGCACATAAGAATTTGAAAGCTCACTTTAAAATCGTCAGAAAAGGAAATTCCGAATCGTTCCGAGCATTCTGAGTAAGTTGCTGGTTTATAACGATATTCTTTCTTCTCTTTTTTGCTTGGATCTTCCTCAACATTTTCAGAGGATTTAAAATCGGTTACTTGGACGTAGGAACACAGCTATTATTAGAAAAAATTAATTATAATCATTTTATAATTATTATCCATTCATCAAATAATAGAGAATTCAATGGAATAAAAATGTGCCAGCAGTTTCAAATAAAAGTCTTACCCATCGCTTTTTGTTTAAATAGTTTTCTATATCCTTGTATAGAACTTGATGAGGGAAAATCGCGACAATTTCTCCCGCCTGATTTCCTTGCGCGATCGCATTTGCATGATCGCTCACACTAATTGCCTGATTGAAAATGAAAAATAAAAACATTATAAATTGGTCTTAAAAAGTACAAAGTTATTAGATATTTAGAGAAAGATTGTTTAAAGTAGCTTCAATTTTTAGAAGCAACTGTAGATATTTTCTCTTGGGTTGTTATTAAATCTTTCAGTCTGAAAAATTTCTGGATAACACATGAATGTTTGGAAAAATATTTAAAATATCTTACGTATGTTGCAGAATTGGTGGCTAAAACAGGAAAATATTTGTAGGAGTGTTCCCTCAATGGAATAAGTTGCGAATTCGTGTGACTCAATCTGGAAAGGTAAAAATATGACTCATTTAAAAAAATGTGCAAAATTTAATTCTGGATGGCCATTATTATAGAGGGAAAAAATTAATTCATTTTTAGGTTCACGCGCATTTTTCACGGGTTTTCACAAGATTCGAAACTAAAAACTTTTTAATTTAAAGTTATGAAAACTGCAATGAATTTTAAACTTTTAAAATTGAATAATATCAAACTTTCTAAAAAAAATCATTTAAATTTTTGTCAAACTTGTTTCTAAAGGATTCTAAACATTACTGATAGAAGACGAAATTTAAATTGTACATGATTTCTCAATGATGTAAAATAATGTAAAATAATGCTGTTCTGAACATTTTGCTACCACACTATAATTTGTTAACTTTCTCACATTTTTAAAGAGATAAGAAAAATTAAATTATAGGCCAGAACTTATTTTGAAATATTCGACAAAATAGAAGCTTTTTAATAATTATGAAAGATTTGACGAGATTTAATTCTTGTTCAAGATTTTTGTGACAATTCTAAATGGTACAGGTTTTGTTTTAAAAGAATAATTTTAAGTTTTGAAGAATTCAAAATGTGTGGAAAAAGAATATGGGAGACTTTCAGACAATTTAAAAAATTTTTTAGGATTCAACATTTTTTTTAGGTAAACTGAATTTTGCAGGTGGTCAATAGAATAAAAAAAATGTTCCTATAAGATTCATGGAAAAATTTTAAATAATTATTTTGTAATGAATTCTAAAAGAAAATTGAGAAAGATTACAAAAGATTATTAATTATTTCCTGAAATTTTTAAAAAGAGTGTAAAAGATTTTAAAGTACAATTTTGCAATTTTGCCATATTGCATAATTTTAGACTAAAAAATTAAGTTAGTATAGGAGATATTTAGAATTTCTGAAACGATTCAAAAATAATTAAACATTGTAAAGCTTTTTTAAAAAATTTTGATGGGCTTCACCAAAATGAAAACAATTTGTTTAGGTTCCAGGAAAAATTAAAATAATTTTTAATTTCAAAAAATAAATTTTAAGAGACTATTTAAAAAGATTTCAAAACACTTAAAAAAATTTTAAATAAGAATCTGACAAATTTTAAGATAATTTTTTTTAGTTTACACATTGAAAAAAATGAGGAATAATTTAAATAATTTTTGAAACTAAGAAGGTTTAGGTTTATATACGTGACATCATTTTTAATAATTTTTTATTTTTAAAAATGAACTTTAAGAGAAAATTAAAAAAAGGGTTTTAAATTTAAACATATAACAGGATTTCCTAAAATTTCGAAAAAGAGTGTAACAAAATGTTTTAATTTGGTAAGATTAAAAAATAAAAAATAAAGTAAATTCAAGAAATATTACGTAGAATTAAAGACATTCAAACAGAATTTAAAATCTCAAAAGAGTTTTAGAAATTTAGATTTTTAGAGATTTCAAAATTAAAGTTTGGAAGCTTTGAAAGAATTTCAAAAGGTTTCAAGAGAATAAACCAATTTTCTTGAAATTTCTGGGAAGATTACCCTATAAAAAAAGCCAAAAGATCTTCAAAATCTTCTAGATTCTGTTTTGATACACGTGAAATATTAAAAAATCTTTTTTTTACTTTTCTCAAAAATATTATAAAAATTAAAATTATTTAAATTTAAAAACGAGCTAACAATTTTTATTTTCTTGTTCCTAATTCTCAGAATTTTATTTCAACTAAAATTTAAATGTTCAAAAACTTTTAGCAAATAAATAGGTATTTCAAATTTTTAAGATACATTTTTATTAGTATTCTTTTTTAGTCTTCATGGTACTGCAAAAAAGTTTTAAATTTGTGAATTTCAATTAGTAACTAACTAATTAACTAATTTCAATTAGTAACTAACATTTTAAAACTTTTATCAGTTTAATGTTCAAAGAACACTTTAAAAATGCAAATTTAAATTACTTTAATTTAAAGTCGTTACAAAATTTGTAATTACTCAACTGTTATTTATGCTTTCTATATCTTTTTAAATATTTTCTTAAAAATATGTTCTTTATATAAAAAATCTTGATAAATCTACATTTATATATATATTTTTTATAATCTTCTCATATTTTAAATGATGTTTTCAAAACTTTTAAATAACCTTTAAAATAAAAAAATTGTCTCTTAAAATTAATTTTCAAACAAAAAAATCAATTTGAATATTTCTATAGTAATCTTCATAAATTTTTTTCTTTCAAAATGCTTAATAATCTTATCAATTTTCTGTTTTAAATCTTAAAAAATCTACATTTTGTCACAAAATTTTTTAAATCTTTTGAAGTTTTCAATTATTTTCAAAACTTCTAAATATCTCTTCACTTACTCGATATTTTTCGAAATTATTATTTGTTAAATTGTTATTTATTCATTAAAGTTGGTTCTTGTTTTGAAATCTCTTTAAATATTCCGTCAAAATTAATTATATTTTTAAAGACAATTTTTTTATAGTCTTTTAACTTTTCAAAATACTGCAAGAGCTTTAAAATTGTATTTTGAAATCTTCAAACATCTATATTTTGTTTAAAATTTTTGGAAATCTTTTCTAGTTTTAAATTAAGTTTTAATGCTTTAAAAACTTCGAAGTCTCTTTAACTTACTCGACTTTGTGCTGAATGAACACATGTTTAACAGTATACAAGAAAATTCAACAATTTCAGTTTCAAACTCTTTAGATTTGAATATTTTATTTATAACTTCTCAGTTAAAATAAACAGTCAAACATTGTTGAATATTAAAAAAATGTTATTTTCCTTAATTAAAAATTTCAAAATTGAATGGGTTAAAAATTGAATATTTTACACTGAAACAACATTTAAATAGAATTTGAAATTTAATAAAAGGGTTTAATTTTATATCTATTAATTGTAAATTAATTAAAAATCAAAAATACTATATAAAGTTTCAATCGCACGTTTACATTCAGAATCGTCCTTGTAGAATCAATTATTGTTTAATTTTTAATACTGGTACTACAGTACAATTTTAAAAATCATTAACTAATTTATATTTACTGTTGATCAACTTAAATTTGTTTGCGAACAAATTTTATTTTCAAAAGCTGTTAATGTTTAATTATTTAAGTCTTTAAAACTGTATTTTAAAATTCTTTAAAACGAAAATGTACCCTTAAAACTGAAGACCTAGAATGGAAATTTTTTAAATAAAATATTTTAGAATTACACATTGTAAACAGAATTGTTTCATTATTAGAATAGTGAATAATTAAACTTAAAATTAAAAACAAAAGTTGAAATCAAACCTATTTTAAATTGAAATATCTCATGTGATATGAAGTCTTCTATATTTCAATTAATCGGACAGCTTTTTGTTCTAAAAATTTATCCAGCGGCCACCTTGTTAATTTAATAATGTAATAACAAAGATGGAAAAAATAAAAAATATAACATTCTCAACTAGTTTAAATCCATTGCCATTTATAATTTCCACAACTGAATTTTTAATTAATCTCATTTTTACCTTATTTTCTTAATTTACTTTGTATAAGTATTGGTAATTAATCTTAGATTGAAATAATAAAATTCGTACCCTAATGCGTCATCATAACTGAGGACAGAACAGGGCCAGTTATTCATCCAAGCACCATCAACTGCCAATCCTCTAGTCGTCACACATTCCACACAATTTGGTTGTTCCAAATCCCAAACTTTGTAGCATCTATCAATCCCTGCAGACGCCAAAAATCTTTTTTCTCCATAAGGAATCATCGATATCACTGAAACAAAAAATACGCTTTAAGTATAGAATAGTACTGCAATAATTAAAGTGATTAATTAAACATTAATCTGTTCAAATTTTAGTAATTCTATATTTTAACTTTCAAGATTGTATAACTTCAAATTGAAATCCTTAAAAATTTAAATTGAAGAATATAAAAAGAACCATTTTAAATGTAGAGCAATAAAAATAAGAAATTGTAAAGGGTGTCCACTTAAATCCTGGAAAAAAATTACCTGACAATTTTAGGTTTTTCACCCGTGGAAGGCACACTCCTTTCACGCACCGTATATAGACACACTGTTGCGAATTGTTTTTTTTTTGCAATGTTAATATTAAATATTTAACATATTAACCACATAACAAAAATTTAGATTTATTATGCATATTTCACATATATATTTAATCCAGAGGGGATAAGTAAATTAAAAATTTTTCCGGTGCGATTTTCGCACCAGTGTGCCTTCTACTGGTCAAGGATATCTCAAGTTCTTTCCGGGTATAATTTTTTATAGTAAGGAGTAATTAAAACATTTCGCATTTTTTATAAAAATTGACCTGTAATATTTATAAAATTTCGTGAGTTTATTATAAATCATGTTTTTCTTTTAGTTTCAAGGGATTCAATTGATATGTTTACCTAAAAATCTTTGAAAAATTATATTACAAGATATTCTTAAATATATCAGGCGTATCACGACCATCGGTTGCTTAAATAATACTAAAAAAATAATTAATCATTACTTGAATTTGTCTCTGAAATTCATTAATTTTTATAATGATGTAAACAAATTTGTATTTTATTTTCTTATACTTAAAATTAATTTAGGTATTATATTAAATTAAAAAAATATATATAATATATAAATTATATTATTCAATTTC
>JAAAKG020176606.1:0-24746 GCA_010014905.2 Druon quercuslanigerum | reverse complement strand
ATTCACAAAACTCAATACGCCCTTAGAGCCCCTTTCCAGGAGAGACCTTTTTTCTGCAACTTTTGCAAATTTTACTGGGAAAGTCTAATGAAAATGTTCTAAATTGCCTTTACTTTTTGAATTTCTTTAGAATTACTTATTTCATTCACAAAACTCAATACGCCCTTAGAGCCCCTTTCCAGGAGAGACCTTTTTTCTGCAACTTTTGCAAATTTTACTGCCTTTCTTTTTCACATTTTCTCAGAATAACTTATTAAAATCAAAATCCTCAGTACGCCTTTTGAGCCATTTTCCAGATAAAGCCCTTTATTTCAAAAAATCCAAATGGCACTGCTAAAAGCTGAAAAAAGTGTTCCTAATTTGATTTTTTAAGAATATTTCCTAAAATTTCTTTAATTCTAAGCTGAAAAGATAAGTCATCTTATCCAAATGAGAAGGTATTGGTTTTATGTCAAATTTCACTTGGTCGGTTTTCATCAAATCTCTACGTTTTGAGACCCACTAAATCAGAAAAAACGATTTTTACGAATTTTTAATAAAATTCAAGAAATTGGAAAAAGAAAGTTGAATTTTCAGCTGAAGATATACATTTTTAGAAAAAAAGATTAATTTTCTAAAAAAACAGAATTTTTTTTATTAAAATTCAATACCTCTCCACCAAAAAAATAAATTTTTAAACAAAAAGATTAATTTCCTATCGAAAAAATCAATTTTTACTAAAATTCAAGAATTCGCCAACTAAAAGTTGAGTTTTTAAATAAAAAAAATTATTTTTTAAAAAAAATATTAATTTACCAGCAAAAAAGACGAATTTTTCAATTAAAAAAAAATAAATTCCTAACAAAATATCATAATTCTCAAAGAAAAAGTTTAATTCTTAACCACAATGCTGAATTTTTAACTAAAAACTTACATTTTTAAACAAAAAGACTAATTTCCTTCTAAAGGAAAGAAAGCTTTACTAGAATTCAAAAATTCAAAAACCAAAAAGTTGAAATTTTAAACCAATAGTTCAACTGTAAAACCTAGTTTTTAAATTTCTGCCCTAAAAGATGAATTTTTAAACCAGTATATTTATTTTCTACCGAAAAAAATAAATTTTTTAAAATTCCATCATTTTCAACGAAAAAGATGAATTTTTAACTAAAAAAGTTACATTTTCTAACAAAAAGATTTCTTTTCTACTAAAATAAAATAAATCTTTACTGAAATTCCAGAATTCTTAACCAAAAGGTTAAAATTTTAAACAAGTAGTTCAACTGTAAAACCTATTTCTTAAATTTCTGAGCAAAAAGATGAATTTTTAAACAAAAATATTTATTTTCTACCAAAAAAATGATATTTTAACATAATTCTAGAATTCTCAACTAGAATGTTGAATTCTTAACTAAACAGATTAATTTTTTAATAAACTTCTAGAATTCTCAAACAAAAAGTTTTATTTTTATGAGAGAGTCAATTTTTAAAATTTTTTTTAAATTAATTAAACTTTAAAACGGAATTTTTTAATTTTTAATTAACAGGTGCAATTTTAAACAAAAAGAATAATTTTCTACTGAAAAAAAAAACAAATTTTTAAGAAAATTCACTAACTTTTAACCAAAAAGTTGAATTTTGTAAATAAAAAAGATGACTTTTAAACAGAAAGATTATTTGACTTTTTTTTAAAGTCAAATTGATAAATTCTCAACCGAAAAATGCAAATTTTAAGAAAAAAAGATTTGTTTAATTTTTAGAAATGCAGTTGAACTTTTAAATAAATAAGATGAATTTTTATAAAGAAAGACTAATTGACATTTAAAAAAGACGAATTTTTAAAAAAAACAAAGATTTCTTTAATTTTTAACAATGTAGTTGAAGTTTATTACCTTGTTGGTAAATTTCTAAACAGAAGGACGAATTTTTAAACTAAAAGATTAATTTTCACTCCCAAAAAATAAATTCCTAACATAATTTCATAATTCTCAACGAGAGAGATGAATTCTTAACCATAATGTTGAATTTTTAATTTAAAAACTTACATTTTTGAACAAGATTAATTTTCTACTGAAAAGGAGGCTTTGCTAAAATTCAAAAATTCAAAAACCAAAAAGTTGAAATTTTAAACAAGTAGTTTAATTGTAAAACCTAGTTCTTACCTTTTTGCCCAAAAAGATGAACTTTTAAACAAAAATATTAATTTTCTACCGAAAAAAATGAATTTTTAACAAAATTCAAGAATTCTGGAAAAAAGTTGAATTTTTTCATAAAAAAGATGATTTCTTTAATAAAAAGAATTATTGACTTTAAAAAAAGAACAATTATTAATTTAAAAGATTCATTTTCTATCAATAAAAAAATTAATTCCTAACAAATTTCCATAATTCTCAGCGAAAAAGTTGAATTTTTAATCAAAAGTTTGAATTCTTAACCATAATGTTGAATTTTTAACTAAGAAAGTTACATTTTTGAACAAAAAGATTAATTTTCTACTAAACAAAAAAAAATCTTTATTAAAATTTTAAAATTCTTAACCAAAAAGTTGAAATTTCAAACAAGCAGTTCAACTGTAAAACCTAATTCGTAAATTTCTGACAAAAAAATGAATTTTTTAATAAGAAGATTTATTTTTTACCGAAAAAATGAGCTTTTAAGCAAAGCAAATTCTCAACAAAAAGTTGAAATTTTAACTAAAAAGATGCATTTTTAAACAAAGATAATAATTTACTACCAAAACAGAAAATTTGTTAATAAAGTTCAAGAAATCTCAACCAAAAAGTTAAATTTTCCAGAATGGAAGAAAAATTTCTTTTGTTTTTAACCGAAAAAAATGAATTGTCAACATAATTATCAAATTCTTAAAGAAAAAGTTGAATTTTCAACTTAAAAATTTAATTTTTAATCAAAAAAACTCATCATCTGGAAACGTACTAAAACGTTACCATATGCACTTTTTACGTGACCAATTATATGTTTCATAAGAACCCCCAGCCCCCATACAAATTTCATAAATATAAATTTTTTCTCAAAAATTTAGGTGCAGATGGATCTCCACTACGATCTCCACATCTTGAAATAGAAGATGTTTTTATCGTGTTGACGGATCGCAGTAATTTTTATGAAGCAAAATATCAATACCCCCACAGCATGGTACCCGGCTGGCTGCAACCAACTCAAAATGAGACACCTGTTGACATCCCTCAGACTCTTATACGGTTTAATGTAAACGAGCAGTTTGACATCATTTTCAGAAAAACGATAATTATGCATCCTCCAAAGGAAGTATATCTACGTAACTCAGCTGACTATTATTTAGCTGATAATTTCCAACCTTACTATCCCCCCACTCAACGTTATTATTATCGACTTAATAGAATGCCGGCTGTAAATCACATTTATATGGCATTTCCACACTGCGGTATCTTTTTTGCACAGTTACACAAATATGATCCGAAAGAGAGAGCAGAGAAAACTATAAAGATGGAAATGCCAATTAAAGAGGAACAGGGAAGAACTAGTTATATGCCTTACCTACAGCCGAAAAGGGAGAGAGAGGACGGTTCCTCTTCTTCCGCAGATGCATATTTCGAGGATCAGAAAAGACAGAGACACTGGAAATGAAATCTCCACATGTGTACGAATACTTTCCGAAATTTATTTTTATTTTAAGCATGTCCTCAAAACATCCAAATGTATGTTATGGAAAAGTTTATCAAATAATGTATATTCAATAGTTTCAATAAATAAAATTATCACTTCACAATGTAAAAGCTTTTCTTCTCAACATTTCCTACAAAACATGCACCCAGAAAAAAGTTCTTCTTTATTCATAATGTATCCTCTAAGGGTTTACATAACTTCCATTCCTTACAATATTTCCGCTTACATATTAAAAAACAAAAAGAAAATTTCAAACAATTATTTACATCTATTTACATAAAGTCTTATATCTATCTAGTTCCTTAAATCGAGCGAGCGGTCGATAGCGAAAGTGCAAGTGCAAGCGAGAGAGAGATAGAGAATGAGAACTTCCGTTTCCTTATTGTTCAACTTTTTTGTCCTTCAATTTACCATTTTTTTAAATGCATTCTTTAATCACTCTCATTCGATGCCCTAGCACCCTTCAACTCCTTCGTCCATTCTTCTCCTAATCCATCCTCCCGTAGAATCTTAACCACATTCTCTTACCAGCTTTCTTTATCATCCATTCGTCTTCTACATCCTTCCCATACGTGCTGCCCATACCTCCCCTCTCTCTTACCTCGTTTCCCAGTTTAAATCTTGCTATTCTGGTCCACTTTCTCTCTCCCCATCCCTTCCCTAAATACTTTGGTACACCTTCCTTTTTATCATCTTATACCATTTATTGTATAGTGATTCCTCAATCATCCGCCATCTTTCTATTAATTGTCTTTCCCTGTCCTTTTTTTCTAATTCTTTACAGTTTACCCCAGTCCCGTCTTCCATGTCTCTAGCATTCAAGAACTCCCTCCTTTCTTCTTCCCATCTCGTTAATTCTATCACCCTCCCTCTCCTCTCTTCTACCTCCATCGAACACTTTATCGCCAACTCCCCTTCCTTTCCCTCCCTTAGCTTTGTCTCAAATTCCCATGCCCTCTTTCCCGATCTAATACCTAATTTATCCCTTTGCGCGTCTTCTCTCAACATATATCCTGGCGTCCTACAATACCCCTTATGTCCACCTTATTTATCTTTCTTGTAAACTCTCAATATCTTTTCTTTCTTTCCATCCCCATATGTCTACCCCATAACTTAATAGAGGTTATACCAGCATATGAAATAACTACATTCGGCTTCTTCAATTTTTTTCAACCTTCTTTTTCCGATTCCCCATATCTTATCCCCTTTTTCACCATAACTTTTTCTATCTCGCCTCGGTCTAATGAGTCAAACGTTGCCTTTAAGTCCACGAACATTGCTATCATTTGCCCTTTTTCCCTTTTAATCCTCTTATTTACTTGAAAGTTCAGAACATATATGTTGTCCATCACCCTCATTCCTTTTCTAAAACCTATCTGATTCGTTGGCTTTATCTTTTTTTCCTCAACTTCTTTCTTCAATCTCTCCGACAAACCACTTACATATGCTTTATACAATGTTGGCATCAGAGTCACACCCCTGTAATCTTTAACCTCCTCTTATTTCCCTTTCTTTACCATTGGTATCACTACTCCTTATTTCCATAACTCTGGCCACCCCTCTCCTCACCATACTCGATTACACATTATCCATGCCCATTCCTCTAGTTCTGTCCCTCCATATTTCCATACTTCATTTGGAATATCATCTGTGCCTGGTGCCTTTCCATCCTTCAATATTCCTAATACGTTGACTATTTCTTCCCATGTTATATCCTCTACCTCATCTCTTTCTCTACCATATTTTCCTCCCTTCCTTCTTAAAAAAATTTTTTTTTGACTAGGTTCTTTTGATTCAACATACAAATATTTTTACATTAAAAGAAAATGTATTTGATTTTAATACATGTCATCAGTGATTGGAAATAAGCAAATGATTTCTTTAAATCAAAGAAAGATTTTTTTAATCCACATTACTAATGTGCCACGAGATCGCACAGAACAAATCAGTTCGATTACACAGGCCGAAAAAATTGCAAAACCGGAAAAACCTAGAAAGACGACCATACCTACCCAAAGTTTTTTGGTGCACTAAATCCAAATCTGGCCTCAGAAATGTTCCATCACCCTAGGTTTCCGAGATATCCTAACCAAAAAGTGCGAAAAACACGGTTTTTCGCTATATTTGAGAATTTTACACAACGTGCATAAATTTTTTTTTCATGAAACCAATAACGGCATTGAAAGCTAATACTCATACACTTCCAAACCCCACTTTCTTTTTCTTGATATCTTTATTTTTGACGGAGATATTATTCATTGAAGTTTATGACTTTATGATCCTGCAATTTGAAGTACTAAAAGTGGACACTTTGGGAAATCGAAATAATTTACTAAGAAATAATTTAATTTGATTTTAATAGTAAAAGTACAGACTTGAAATTAATATCAGTTGTTCTCTACCCCAAAAATCACCCCTAATTAGGGGTTTAAAAATTTTTAAAAATTTATTTCCGCTTTTTGTGAAATTTTCCACCTTTATTCTGGATGTGTACACCTGCTGGTCACAAAGAGTGTCTGTAGAAATTATCAAATCATTTCAACACCCGAAGAACGCCTTGCTCGAGGGTTGAAAATGTGAAATATCAGTATCGCGGCTCTACGTTTAAAAAAGTGTCATTTCGTGGGTCTCAGAACGTATAAATAAGGGTTCCTAATATTAATTAGTGCACGAAATACCCCTTAAAGAGGAGTTGCAAAATCTGAATTTTTTTACAAGTATTATAAGTCTTCCTGTTTGATATATCTCAAAAACAGTTAAAAAATTCCATAAGCAATGCAGATAAAAATTTTCCAATTTTGCAACCCCTCTTTTAGGGATATTTCGTAAACTAATGAGGATCAGGAACCCTTATTTATACGTTCTGAGACCCACAAAATGACACTTTTTTAACGTTAATATATAATTTCAATAAAAGCCGCGATACTGATATTTCATATTTTCAAACCTCGAGTAAGGGGTGCTTCGGAGGTTGAAATGATTTCATAATTTCTAAAGACACTCTTTGTGACCAGCAGGTGTACACATCCAGAATAAAGGTGGAAAATTTCATAAGAAGCGAAGATAAAAAAATTTTATTTTTCAACCTCTAATTATGGGTGATTTTGGGGGTAGAGACCAACTGATATTAATTCCAACTGTGTATTTTTACTATTAAAATCAAATTAAATCATTTTTCAGTAAATTATTTCGATTTCCCAAAGTGTCCACTTTTAGTACTTCAAATTGCAGAATCATAAAGTCACAAACTTCAATGAATATCTTCATCAAAAAAAAAGATATCACGAAAAATAAAATAGGAGTTTAAAGTGTAAGAGTATTAGTTTCTAATGCTGTCATTGGTTTCAAAAAAATTTATTCGCGTTGAGAAAATTTCTTGAATATAGCAAAAAACCGTGTTTTTTGCACTTTTAGGTTAGGATTTTTCTAAAACCTAGGGTAATGGAAGATTTCTGAGGCCAGATTTGGATTCAACGCACCAAAAAACTTTGGGTAGGTATGGTCGTCTTTCTAGGTTTTCTTCTTTTTCGGCCTGTGTTCTTTTACATTACGGCATCTTTCGGAACACGTGTTGTCAAATTTTGGCGAAGGGGGACGCATCTTAGTAATAATGTAAGTCCTTACTTCATGTGCACAATTTCGACACAATTTATTTTTTCATCTTAAATTTTCGTAGAATTCAATATTAGACAAGAATAAAATTAATTTACACACAAAAAATATTAAAATAAACTTTTTACTCAGGTGAACAACTAGACAATGCAAGTTTCTTAAAACTCGAGTTGTCGAATCCGATTATTCAAAAATATTTCCATGTAAATAAAAACGATTTTTTTTTTATTTTTTGCTTGTATTTAATTAGAGTTATTATCGTTTTAAATTGGATGAAATTATTTGCTTCATGAAGAAGCCAATTTATTAATAATTCATTATTGGATTTAAAGAAAATGTTTATTCATTTTAAACTAACCTTTTCTCCTTTTTCAACCAAAACGTTTATTTTATTTAATGCAACGTACTGGTCAAATAAAAAATTATATTTCTTTAATTTAAAGAAATTTTTCATTTGAAGCAATCAAATATTTCGTTAATTCAAAGAAATATATGGTTTGAAGGAATAAAATATTTCTTTAATTTAGAGAAATTTTCCGTTTAAATAAACAAAATATTTCTTTAAATCGAATAAAAAAATTATCAAGAAAATTGGTTTATATCAAATAAATGTTACTTTGATCGCATATCAGTACTTAAATTTCTTTGATTTAAAGAAAGTTTCTATGATTCAACAAATTTGAATGCGTTTATAGAATTTGGAAAGATCTCATAATATTTTAATAACACAGAAAAAAACCAAAGTAAATTTTTACTTCGGGTAATTCTCAAGTAGATAAAGCCGATTTTGTTTGCATCAAAACAAAACCTAAATTCTTAATAATTTCTCCCAGATTTTTTTAACACTTTTAAATTCTTTGGAATTCTCTTGATTTTTCCTAATTTACTTTAATTCTTTAAATTCGCTTAAATTCTTCTGCATTTACCTAAATAAATTTGAATTTACGTTAAATCCCTCTAACTTATGTTTTCCTTACAAATATAATGAATTTTCTCATATTTTTAATTGCTTTGAATTTAATTGTTATAAATTTCATCAATTTCTTCATACTTCTCTAAGAGGTTTGCTAGGCCAATGTGATTGAGGCAAAAAAGTTGGAAAGGACTTCAGATCGAATATTTGCTATTTGTATACATTATTAATCGGAATACCATATTTTGTAAAAAATGCTTTTGTATTGTTAAATAATGAGTTTATAGCAGACCTCATCAACAAACAAATAAATTTATAATAGTACTCGTACACCTATTGGGATTTCATAATTATCTTCTACACGAAAAAACTATTTATTGTAAAATTTGGATATTATATTATAAATTTTTACAAAAGTTCGATGTCAATCTAGGATATAGCTGACAAAATAGTATTATTGCGAAAGCGATCGAAGAAACACTTTTTCCATATCAATTATAAATCTACTACAAATTTAATCATTGTTATTTAATATAAGAAAGATAAATGCTTTCCATAGCACAGTAAAGTTCAGTTAAGAATTATATTAACAAATACAAATTATATTGACAAATTACGAATTATATAATAAACCCTTCGTTTAAATTACTCGCAGTTCAAGTAACATTAGTTGCAGAATATGTGAGAAAAATGACTATTATAAATGGGAGGGCGCAATGAGAGAAAAAAGGTTTGAACGCAGTGCTTTGTAAAATTTCCCTTTCAAATAACGTCATATGCGCCGATTTTCGTGAGGACGATAAAATTCCCCCATCTTATAATTCGTTTTAGCACAAAAAGGTATGCGTTTTGCTTACCATCTAATTTCATGTTTAACGATACATAAAACGATCATAGGATGAAGATTCTTCGTTATTGCGAAAGCGTTTTAGTTGCTCGTTTCTATATTCCTCTACATATAAATCTCCAGGGGATGGTGGAGGAGATAAAGTCTCTCTTCTGACCTGTTCATCAGTTCTACGTCTAGCTGCCATTTCCAGCTCTCTAGCCTCTTTCGGATCATATTTTCTGAACTCTGCATAATAGATGGGGCAATTTGGCAACGCTAGATAAATTCGAAAAGTACACATACGATTAAAAGTGCCAGTGTGCATTTGAAATTCACCAGGCGTAAAAAAATAGTAGTCACTTAAGCGACGTATTTCCGCAAGTACTGGATGATGAGTATCAGGATGAAACAGAATATTCTGGCCCCTTGTATTCCTTCTCCAGTTTACAAGGTCCACATAAAAATCATCGACAGTATGGAATCGTATATAAATCTGAGGAGTGTTAACGCTAACAGGATTATCTTTCAACCAGTCGGGTATTTGTCCCATCCTTTTATTTCTAATCATTGTATCTACTAAAGTAGTGTTATCCTTTAATTTTATCAAAGCCGTATTATATGTTAGATGTTCTGGATCTCCAACTGCACCTAAATTTTTAAAATAAAAATGGACATTTATCATGTTCTTACCCAATTGTATCACTTAAGCGATTAATAATTTTGACAAACAAAATAAAAAAAAGTATAATATAAGCTGCTTATCGTTACTAGGAGAACACTAGAGATCGAGATATTATTTGGTTTTTGATGCCTTCACATCGAATCGGCTTTTATAATTTTCGGGCAAATGAATAATAAGAATAATCTGTTTTGCTATAACCTTCCTTTTGAATTGACAACATGTTGATATACTTCATTATATGACATTGTATTTTCAAGAGCATTTGCACTACGACAAACAGAAGGAAATAAATCGTTAGGCAAACTTTTATTTTTAATGATCCAAGTTTATCTGTGTAAAGGCTTTATTGGGTACGTGATATTTAGAGTCATTTAGAGCCAGCCAAACACGGAAAAAGTGAAGGTCTTATAGAGTCTACCGAGTATGGAAAATTTACATGTCACCTTCAGGAAGTAGATTCTGTCCTTTAAATCTATAATTAAGTTTCATTGTGAAAATATTCATATTTTCATAATTTTAATATCTGTACTTAGGGAAATGTTCTATCAAATTTGTATGAAGATTAGAAAGAACTCTTCAACATGTATTATCTCTAATTTAAATAGAGCAGCGTATCAAAATGTATTAAAACTTAAGGAGACTTTTCTAAAGAAAATAAATCCTGCAATAAATAAATACCATAAATACATAAATATACCGGTAAGGTCCGTACAATTGTTTTAGCAATATTTTCATTATCATATTGCATACTTATTCCTGATGTTAATTAATATTGACATTAAATTTATATTGCAATTTATATATCAAAAAATTATAAATAATATTAATCCATAGGAGCAAAAAAAAATTTATAAATCAAGGAAGACGAATACCCACGTCAGATGGTGTGAAACTGTCTCAAATAAAAATACAATTCTTTATTTTAATTATCTTTTGTCAATGAGTTAAAGAATCTGCTGCTACCGATAAATGTTATATTTTCCCGTAATATAATTTAGAAAAATGTTTCAAAACAAAATTGAGTGTGAGGAGGGATACTGTTGATATTAAATAAAAAATGTTTCCGCATTCTAGCTACTCACAGAAGCTTAAGTTGTATTCACGATTCCAACATGCAAGTTAAAAACTGTATGGTAGAGGCAGTAAACTCAAAAATTAAAATTATTCTCCTTGTCTTAAAAATAGATTTTTCCTTGTTATTGGATACATAATAAGTATCAATAACAAAAAAATTTATGAGCACAATAATTAAAGAAGTTCTCTATTTTTCTTAGAGGATTATTTGAAACATCTGAAGATGTTTATCCTAGTAACCGTTCACTATGTTAAATATAAACCTTATAAATAGTCTTTTTGACAACATTGAAAATTCCTTATAGTGTTCTACAGAACAGTCGGTACTTCTCCAAATTATTAATTTAAAAAAACTTTTTTCACAATTCTAATTATTGAGGACCAGAGACACATTCCTACGTGCCCTCTAATTATCGTGCCAAATTTTCAACACTATATCTCATTCCGTGTGGACGTATGTTGGGAAAGAAAAGTACTAATATAGCTTCCACTTTTCCAGTCATTGAAAGCATTTTTTTCAAAATTTCCACCGGAACAAAGCCAAACTTCCAGAGCGCCTACGTGAAACTTTATGCCCGCTACATGGAACTTTACGCCCGCTAAATAAAACTTTACGCCCGGCAGAGAAAATTATATTTATCTCTAAAAATATTATATCGCTGTACTTCACTGTCTTTCTTCTGCTAAGAACGCTATTTCTTCCTTTCAATTATAATTTAAAATTGTCACGAACACCAAAAATTCTTTATCTGCCGCACATGTTTGTTTTCAAGGAGGATAGGACAAAAAATACAGTGTGTATCACTGTTTTCTTATTTTAAGTAAAAGAAATTTTCGGTAGAAATGTCAACTGTATCCTTTTTTTATTTAGGAAATATCCCTCGTGATTTAAAAGTCAACTACTTGGTAAAAGGCTAAACTATTTCGTTGAAAATTAATTTTCTTGCCTTGAGTGGTATCTTTTTAGTTAATATTGTAAAGACTTTAATGAAAGGTCATTTTTGGTCAACTGAAAACTTAACCATTCCCGTGTTACTAGAAAATTGATATTTTTTTTATATAGATTCTACTTTATGGTTTTTAAATCCATCTGTTTTCATCCGACATACATCTTACCATTTTCAGTTTGAAATTGGTGAATTTAGTTGAAAATTGGACTGTTTTTGTATAAAATTAACATTCTTGATTAAAAATCCTTCTTTTCAGTTCCAAATTAAATTATTTGTTTCAAAAATTCATCTATTTTTTTATTTGTAACATAGTTGCTGAAAATTCGAGTAATATAAACAATGTTAAATCATATATAATATAATACCTACATTAATTTTTTTTTAAAGAATTTCTTTCCCTATTCTCTTTAAAAAAAAATCTTGTTATTTCCCCGTTTTTCAGAAAAATCGCACCTGTGAAGAATCAATCAAAAACAATTTTCTTCTAGTTTCTCCTTGTAAGCGTCAAGAAGAGGAGTGTGGGTGATATATAATATTGTCGTGACTTTTGGTCATTTGCTGATTGTGAATTCTCTTTAGTTAAAGCTCCTTCAGCTTTAACGAAAACATTCACATCACGTACCTCGTGCTTCGCACTCTATTTCGTCCAAAATTGACTTTTCCAAATGAGTATAATTTTTATTTGAATAAAAATGTGCAACTTTATTTCGGCTTTAGCTTTTAAATGATATCTCAGATTTCAGGGTTTAAGAGCATTTCGACCCGGAAATTATTGAAATTAATTCAAATTTTGTATTCAAAGGAGCATGACGGATCAAAAATTTGTTGGAAGAGCGAAAATTTTCTTTATAAGCTCATTGGGTCTACATTTAAAAAATTAGTTACCAATTTATTTTATTTCAATTTTTGAGAAAACAGTTGGGACCAATTCCATCATTTCTCCTTGAGATGAATAATATATAATGAAATATAGCGAGAAAATTAGTTCCTACCATGATATAATTTTTTATCTCTGAAATAATACCTCGAATGAAGTTGTTCTTTTAAGAATTAAGAAGATAGATTTGAGGGATATAAAACTTTTACTTTAAATTTTCTTTGATTACCCTAAACATTTTATTTAATCAAAGAATCCAGAGTATCATTTTTCTGTCGAGAAAAACATATTTTGTATTAAAATCACTCCGATTTTTTATTGAAATGTTATAAAGTAACAGACATTTCACCATAAGATAAAAATTCAGAAATATTTTGTAAAGTTGAAAACAATTTTTAATTTTTCAAAGTCCAGGATCAAACTAATATATACAACAATAAAAGTAAAAATAGTTGGTAGATTATATTATCAAATAATGATTAACATAAGACAGAATCTGATTTTGAAATTGCTTAAACAGAAATTTTAGCCTCAGCACAGATAAGGTTGGATCAACAAAAATATGTTTTTCTGGCAACTTCGTTTAAACAGTGAGCAAATGTTGAAATGATTTTTTATGAACATATGTTAATATATGTACACGATTTTTTATGTAATTAAGATGAATGGTCAATAAGGTTTCGTGCAATGCATCTGTTTGCAATTTTTCCGTAAGAGTGTATGACGTATTATTTTGTAAATACTAGTTGGATTTAAACAATTATGAAATCAGATCTTTGTCTATTTATACAAATATATTGTCAAAGAGTATCATTTAAAAAAATCAATTTTCGAGAAGGACAAGAAAATACAAACTTTCCTTAAATTCTTTTAAAAAATGTATAAAATCAGTTTGCCATTTATATTCTGTTTTTTTCTCGCATTTCGTGGCGTTTCGTACTTCCTTCAAGTGAATGAGTGTTAGAGAAATTATTTTTAAAGTGAATGAACAAGAGTAAAATAGAGAAGGTGTCTAAATAATTTTCGGTGTTTTCATTTGGAGCCAGGAACTTGTATAAATGTTGTGTAAATGAAAGTGACGAAGTGTAATTCAAGAGCAAGTGACTGAGCTTGCGAGTATATTGACAAACTTTAAAAGGAAGTCTTTATATTGTTTCTATACTTGAAATCTTTCTAACTTATTTTTAAATTACACATATAATGTGTTTGAGCGCACCTAGGGCGCGCGAATGTTGAATCTTGCGCTTCGCGCACGGATATTTATTTTTTGCATTTGGAATGCTTGAATGAAACTTAATCAAAAGTATCTCCTTAAGATCGCAGCATGTATATACGTCTTCATATTATAAATTTTCTACTTAATTAAGTATAGTTTAAGATTAAGTAGCTCAAAGCTATGCAGGCTTTGACGTACACATTCTCATTGTGACACTTGCATTCGCTGCGCGGTCGATTTTTGAAAGACATTTGTAAATGCATATTTTTTGAACCACCTTAAAATAAATCAAAAAACTCCATCCTTTTTCAGACATTATTCTCTATCTCGCGTTGTTATGCTAAGAATAGAATTTTAGTTTTCATATTATTTTTTATGGATTAAGAAAAATATCCTACAAGTCTTCTCTTATAGTTTTTACGTTTCTTGTATTTTTTGGCGGAATATTGGAATTTTCAAATTTTGTAGGTTTTTCAAAAGCTATAATTTAACTTTGAGACTTTTTTCGTAGTTTTCGTCCTTTAGGGTATTTTTTGGGGTGAATAACTTTTTTCTATCAATTTGTTTTCCTACCTTTGTCATTTTTCCACAAATTTTTCATTTTTATTTTTAATGCCGTTTTTTTTATTAAAATCAAAACTACGTTTCACATAAAAAAGTGATTATTAACAAATTTGTTGCACTTTTTAGGGTTAACAATTTTTGTTAAATAATTTTTTTCTTAACTTCTGCCGTTTTTTCCAGATATTTTTTTTTATCTTCAATGTTATTTTTCACGAATAAAATAAAAAGTATGCGTCCTATCAAAAAGCGCTTATTAACGAATTCGTACATATTTTTTGGCATGAAAATTTTGGTTAATTTATCTTTTTTCGTCTTCTGCATAGGCCGACAAAGAAATGGAATTTTTGATTTCACATTATTTTTTGTGCAATCAAAATTTAAATGTTCGATTTCTCAAGAAAATAGAAAAAAAAACTTTATCGTAATCTTACAGAGCTCTTGAAAAGCTATTTTGTTAGTCTCTTAATTTTTTCGCATATTGGGATGGACGGCCGGACAGATGGACAGACAGACGCTATCGTAAAAACTTGATTTTCGGATTTATGGGGTCTCAAAACGTAAAGATCCGTTGAAAAACTGTGGTGTCAATTTCCCGGCAAATCTAATACTTTCTCAATCATAAATGTTGATGAAGGTGTGCTACATGGTCCAGGCATAGCAGATTGATGATAAGACCATTTGTTTTATTATGAATTATATACAATAACTTTCAAAGGCGTTTTTCTTGAAACACGATTTTTTCAAACTGCTGCCATGATATCTCAAAAACTAGTTTAATGATTCTGCTCAAATTTTCGCAGCATCTTTTGTACATAATTAAGATTACTTCTTTAGTTTTTTACCAGCTAAGCAGACCCCCAAAAAACTGCGAAAAATTGAAATTTTTTTCTAAAGCGTAAAAAAAATATTTTATTTTGTAATTCTATGTTCGTTTTAGTTCCGTGTAGAGCCTCAAGTCTCACAAAAAAAGGATGTTTTGTTTTTTAATTTTAGATAAGCAGAACAGCCGGAATCATGGTAGCAGTGGAGCAGCTCTCTTTTGACATGTGATCCTGTTGGGCGGCGTAGCTCCTATTATAAACAATATATTTGCTTTAAGAATTCACAAAGTTTGTTCAAATGTCAATAAAAACTATATGCTGATTATAAATTATTTCATTTTAATGGTTTCTCAGAAAAAACACCCATAAAAGCATTGTCTACATAAATATAGGTGTGTTCATCTGGATCCAGGAACTTGTAAAAACGTTGTGTGAATAAAAGTGAAGAAGTATTACGAGTATATTGACAAACTTTAAAATAAACCCTTTATGTTGTTTTAATAAAGCTGAGTCAGGCTTCCTATTTTTATAACTTTTTTTGAATAAATATTACATTAAAAGCCCACATTATTCTTCAAAACTCATCCTATAACGTGCAGTTTTCAATTTTAAAATTTCGTAGATATTCGAAAGATTTAAATGCTTCTATGGAATTTTGAAAAATCTTACACTATTTTAATACATATACTCCCCAATTCCAAAAAATTTAAATCGTAGGTATTATCGTAGGGTTTCAATGATTTGAAAAAGACATTCAAATATTTGCTGCAAGTTACCCGGAGAGCTTTTAAATTGTGCCTAGACTATTTTAACTTTTTTGGATTTTTTGGAATTCACTTGATGTTTCTTAAATTACTATATCTGCTATTTGCATACTGTGTAATTCGGAATGCCATACTTTGTAGGAAATCTTCAATAAAATATTTTTGTATTATTGAATGATAAGTTCTTTAATTTCTACAAGTGAATATACATAATTTAATATACATTTTTATGAAATATATTCGGATATCTGAAGAAAATCCTTAAAAAATAAACAAATTTAGCACATTACTCGTATACATCTTTGGATTTCATAACCGTTAAGAAGATCTCTAATATTCTATTAGTAATATAATTAATTAATATTCTAATAATATAATTTGTATAGTTATAATAATATAATTAATATTCCAATCCTAACATTCCATTATAATATTCGTCAAGATATTCGGTACGAACTGTTTGATATCCAGACGATATAAACATCAAATTGGATATTTTCAAAATGTTCTTACTCTTTTTGAAAATTTTAAAAACATCCTTTGATTTTATTGTGGCTGACACTAGTAAACCCCAGGAATACAGTTTATCTTTAAAATGGAGAAAAATGCTGCATCACTTTTATCCGATTTCCTCCATAAACTTGAAAGTCCTAGCGGTATTCATTTTTTTAAATCACAGATAATTTCAGTCCCTTACTTTTGTTGAACAAACCATTAGTTTCCGTCGCCCCTGATAAAAACTTAAAAAAATGTAAACAAACACTATAAAGTATAAACTGACCAAAGGGCAGCCTACATATTCTGTAAATGTTGCTCAATGATATTTTCGTTAAAATCATTTAAATAAAGTAAAAAGATTTACAAAATGAATACGCCCCAAATTTTGAAATTGATGGAGGAAATTTTTTCGGTTAATCTAGACGCATCCGTTTTACACATTACATATGTCAAATAAACATTTTCGTTAGTTAAACGCGCTACAGCTTTTTATCCAATTTAAAAATAAAATTTATTCCTGGGGTTTACTATGATATGATGATAGTAGGTGCAACTGTAATATATTGTAACTGCTAACTTTTAGGCGTTGCTAACTCCAGACGGTTAATCTAATAACCGGACTTATATTAATCAAATTTCATTTAATAAAGGGGCTTCTTTTGGGGGAAGAATAAGATTTTCTTTACAGAACAAATTTTTATTCAAACAGACCTGAGCTACCCTAATATTTTACATATATTTTTCTAGAACCTATTCTAAATTATCGTGAGATTTTCGTTCAATCAATGCACCTGGAAAATACCGTGAATTTCGCATATGAGGCAACCTAAATCAAATTATCATTGATTCTGTATCTACTTTGTATCTAGCCTCAGCTGGTGGGCGGAAGTAAGGGGACTAGCGCCAACGAGCCGTTTAAAGGATTTTAGAAGACTCCCGGGTAATGTTTTACTTCTAGAAAATATTGTCTCTTTTTCTAGCCTTCAATGGGCAGATGTACTCTCAACAGGGTATAGAGGTTTGAATCTCTAAATCTCCTGTACACAGCCTGGCGATTGACGGAAAGATCGTAAATATTTAACCTTCAATTCTGTTGACCAATTTACAGGATTTTATTCCTGTAGTTGCTCGAGAAAGCGGAGGTTAAAGTTCAGAGAAGATAATATTTCTTGATAACTTCAGGCTTCAGCCTCAGAAATAAAATTTTATTATTCAATGCGTTAAGAAATAGGGACTTTTACCCTTAGAATAACCGGAGGCTCGGAAACACTTTAAAAAAAGGAATTCTAAGATTTCATAAATATGACACGCAAAAGATCGCAATGATAAGTCTCCTGTATCGACAGCTTTAGAGGATATCATTAAACTGGGCACTCGTGAAGAGAACTTGACCAAATAAAATTTCAAGAAGTTGGAATTTTATTCTTTTCGAAGAGAATTATTGGACAAGTTCCAGAGGGCTTAGACTCTGGGGGTCTCCTACCAATTCGCTTCTGCGATCTGTGCTTTTCAGCTACAAGATCCAAAACCCTGTTTTTCGGTTGGGTTGCTCTTTTTATAGTCTCACTCCAGTTCTCCCTTCTCGATGTTACTCAACGCCGTCGAAGAGGGAGTAGCTTGAGTCTGCGCTATAGAGTTTCTCCTGTGAGATGCTGTTTTTCAGAAGGATCACACAGGAGGTACTACTTTTGCCTATTTACAGGCAACCCTTGTAACTCGATGGTTAGAATATGTAAATAATATTAAATGTGAATTAATATTTTTTTTGCTTCTTCAACCTTAGCAGTTGTTCCTATTTTCCATATGCAATATTAGAAATACATAGAATAAACATAGGAAGACTGTCTTTGCTACTAAATTGTTTTGTAAACTTTACAGTCTTTGCTAGGGATTATAGAAACTTTCTTTTGGCGTAAGTCTAATTATTTATTCATTAATAATTATATATCAAACAGCTTAGTTAGCGCGAAAGCGTTTCATTGCATTTTGTCTATATTCGTCAACATATAAATCTCCAGGGGGTGGCGGAGGAGTTAAAGCCTCTCTTCTGGCCTCTTCATCAGTTCTGCGTACAGATTCCGTTTCCATCTCTCTAACCTTTGCCAGATCATATTTGCTTAACTCTGTATAAAACACAGGGCAACCTGGCAATGCTACAAAAATTAGATAAGTACACGTACTATTAAAAGCGTAATTGTATCTTCGAAACTCGTTTGGTGTATAATAATAGTGGTTACGTTGGTGATGTATGTCCGCATAATTTGGACGGTGAACATTAGGATTAAAACTCCTTGGAATTTGTCGCTCATTTTTCTTTTTGCCGAGTTCGTAATGAAAATCTTCGAGTTGCCTCAATCGTATAAAAGCATAAGGAAGGTTAACATGAACAAACTCATTTGCCAGCCATTCGGGTATTTGTCCACGGGGTTTATTTTTAATAATTGTATCTACAAATGTAGTCCTATCGTCTAATCTTATCAAAGCGGTATAAAATTTTAGACGTTCTGGTTGTCCTCCAGCACCTAATTTTGTGAAAAAAATTAACATTTATCAAATTTTTATGTACTTGTATCAGTAAAACTAGTAACAATTTTTTAAAGCAAATCAAAAGAAACTATAACATAAGTTTTTTATCGGTACTAGCAGATTTTTGTTGGTTCCAAGTCCTCTTTGCATCGAATTTTAATTATGTATTTATAAAATAATGCAACAAATTTCTTTTCCCAAGATTTTCTTTTTGTTTGTTTTTAGATTCTCATCCGAGAATGCTTCTGTCTGGGAGTCTATAGATTTTTAGATTGTTAGAATGATAACTTTCGAAAAAGTTAAAAAATTTGATTGGTCTTTGGTACAATGTTCTAGTGTCCTAAACTAAAGATCAATTCGTTATTCAGCTATATTGGTTTAACATTCAAACAATGAGAGCATTTTGAAACTAGTTGTGGCCACTTTTTTGAAGATTCAAAAATTTTCTTTAGAGCTGTTTTTAATATTCAAAAACAGGAACAATTTATTCTAATGATTTTATTGATAAAAAATACCAAAGTGATAGCATTTAAAAAATTCCAAAAAAGACAAAAATGAAGATTTTAAACCAAATAACGCACGGTATGAAAAAAATCAGAGGAAGAAAAATGATGCTCTTTGAAAGCCCTAGAATATTACCACAACAAATTTTTGAACTATCTTGTAGGGATTTCAAAAAGCAATGTTTTCTTCTCTTGGCATTTTTTACATCGTGCGTTGTTTGGCTTAAAAAATTGATTTTCAATTGATTTAAGAAATTTTGATAATGCTATAATTTTGAGAATTTTATTTTTACCGAAAAAAAATTAGAACAAATTGTTTGGCTTTCCAAGTATTTTTTGAATTGGCATCCAAAATGGCTGATTACCGAACTCGTCCTTTCTTTTAGGACCTTATAAAAGTGTGCCAAAGGTCAATTTAATCCGTTTATTTTTTCGAGAGTTATCGTGTTTACGGACGGACGGAAGGACGGACGGCTGGACAGACAGACGCAATCGTAAAACATGATTTTCGAATTTAAGGAGTCTCGAAACGTGGAGATCCGTTGAAAAACTGTGGTGTCAAATTTCTAGCAATTCTAATACTTTCTCAATCATAAATGATCGGAATGTAAAAATACAATGAAAATACTTTTGTTTTAATACCAAGACATATTATGAATTGTAATAATATAAATTTAATAAAATTATAGATTTTTCAGTGTAGCTAAACAAAAAGTTGTAACATTTTTAATTTAAAAATTAAAGCCAAAAAACTTACTTTTTGGAAAAAGTCGATTTTAATCCGTTTTTCGCTTCAACTCTGGTGCTCGGCGTGAATCGGACTTTTGTAACTTCCAGCGTTTCGTTTATCGAGCGCATTTTGAGCAAGCGAAGACTTGTCCTGACCAAGACGCGGAGAAAACTATCATAAAGTTTTTTGAAAAGTTTTAGATCAAAATAATTAATATTTGAGGAGTAGTGATGATTTTATTTAATGTCAGCGCTGGAGTTTTCGAGTGTACTATAGACTCTGAAGCTTATCACCGCGCTACGTTCGCTCGCTATAGTGTTTTTGATTTTAATACGATATTAATTAAGTTTTTTAGTAAAGAGCAACTTAAAGATAGTAATTTGATAAAACAATCATAAATTTGATTTATTTTTTAACCAATTTGGGATTCTTTGATTTTGAAATGTATTCTTCTGCCTAAAAATCCATGTCAAACTAATATTTTTCACCTAATTTTTGTTCAATTATTGTTTTCCAATTTTTATTTCTTTTAATTTTTTTTACGTACAAGCAGCTAAAATATTATTTTTGCATAATATTTATTTCTTTGGTTATGATTTGATTCCATGAAATTCTAATAATAAAAATTTATTGGAAAAAGATATAAACAGTAGTAATTTATAATTTGAGTAGAAAAATTATTCAAACTTTTACCTTGTTTTTGCAAGTTATTCGTAAATTACGCGCCTATGTATTTTTATCTCTGAAAAAATGATCTGTCTTTATTTTAAAATGGACTCGAAAACGCATTTAGAAACAGTGCAATGAACTTTTGAATAAGTTTGTTTACAATGCGAATTTTCAAGGTCACTTACGAGTTAAGCCGATTGCAGGGGTAAAACCTTCATTAGGTAACATAAGAATTTCTTACATTTACATCTAAATAAACCGAAACAATACGTTAAAACCCCAATATAATTCATGAGTGTTTTATCAACATACTTTCGCTTAATTGTTATGCACTAACTTGACGCTGACATTAACTAAAAATCATCACTACTTCTAAACTATTAATTATTATGGCCTAAAACATTTCAAAAAACTTTATCATACTTTTTTCCGCATTTTTATTACGAGAAGTGTTTGCTTCCTCAAAATTCGCTCGATAAACGAAACGCTGGAAGTTACAAAAGTCCGATTCACGCCGAATATCAGAAAAAAATTAATAAAAAATTTTCAAAATTTTTATTTTGAATTCTTCTTCCTCTATGCATCGAAGGATACCGTAAGGTATATTTGTTGAAAATTTAATTAAAAAATTCCAAAAATGGATGAATACAGCACGAGTTGAAGTGAAACACGGACTAAAATCAATTTTTTCAAAAAATTAAGTTTTTTGGCTTTAATTTTTAAACTAAATAAGTAACAACTCTTTGTCTTGAGAAAAAAGATTCTCAATAAAATTTCACATCCATTAATATTTTTTTAAAATTAAAATTCGAAAACTTTTCCGAAAGCACGAGGAAGTTTGGTGTGGCCTTATTGCATCCAGGCCTTCAATTTTACATAAGAATGGTAGGTTTAATTAAAGATTTGGCTGAGGTAAAAAACAATCACTTTTTCTAAAACCTTCATTTTTAATTGCCAGCATGTTGATATACTTTATTATATGACATTGTACTTTTAACAACATATGCACTACCAAAAAAAAGAATGAAATAAATCGTTAGGTAAACTTTTATTTTTGTTGATGTTAGTTTAGCTCTGCCAAGGCTTTTTTTACTAGAGATTTAAAATCATTTACAAACTAGCCAAACACGGAAAACATTGAAGGTCGTATAGAGTCTCACCAATATGATTATATTATTTTAGGCTATAATTATGTTATCTTTAAAGTTTTATTTTTATTTTAAATATTTATAAAGCTTTAAGTTGTACCGAAATAAAGAGATTAGACAAATGTTTTTCTAAAGCTTAGAAAGCGCTATTCAACATGAATTATCTCTGATATAAATGCAGCAGTATATCAAAATATATTAAAATTTGAAAAGATTTTTTTAATGAAAATAATTTCTATAATAAATAAATAACAAAAATAGATAAATATACCTTTAAGGTCGGTATAATCTTTTAAGTAATATTTTCATCATATTTTCCCGAAATATCATGTACAAAAAATGTTACGAATTATATAATTAAATTTAATCAACTTTTTTTCCAATATTTTAAGAAAATAACAATCATAACTGTGAAAATAATTAACTATAAAAGATTCCAAGTAATAGAGGACTCGGTTGATATAACGTGAATATCTAAATAATTCTATCTTCAATTGATAAAAAAACAGAGTTTTAATATAACACTTACGTCGAATATGGAAGAAAACTAGGAGTATCAGAACTAGAATTCCAATAAGAAAATTCATTTTTTCGACGGGCACGATTATTTAGAGAACTCAAACCTTATTATTTAAGAAATTCGTGTGAGCAACAGCGCGATAAAAAGCTACTGTATGCATACTAACATGTAGGTACTTTACTTATCTATCAGATGACAATGCTTTATTTTTGGTTTCAAAACAAAATTGAGTGTGAGGAGGGAGACTGTTGATCTCAAATAAGAAAGTGCTTCCGCATTTAAAAAAGCAGATCTATTATTGATTTTTGAAAATCTTGATGGAAGCTTTTAAGTGTACTGTAGAAAAAATAATTCAGGTTAGAATTGTTTATTTACCAGTAGTTATTTAGAGTTTTAGTTTTTGCTTTCTTTTTAGGGAAAGGTTACAATTCTTATTTATTCCCAATGATCAAGGTATTAATTTATTCTTTCAAGGATTCTCTACAATTCTATTGAAGAGGTGTTCATTAAGATTTAAAGTGTGAATGTTTATAACAATAATCACTGTGTGATTTCTCAATTATTTTTTTTCAAAAATAAAATCGATTCAAATAAAAATTTTGAGAAACCTTTGAAGAATAAAATGAGACCTTCATAATTAGGATGAAATAAAAATATTAACTCTTCCGTAAGGATAAAGAAAAAAATAAACCTTTAAATAACTACTGTTAAATAAACAGTTTTACGCTGAATTTTTTTTCTGAAGTGTTTTCCTCATCCATAAAATATTTATTTTCCTTTTTATTGTATACATAATAAGTATCATTGACAAAAAAACTTTTGAGCAGAAAAAATTGGATAAATTCTCTATTTTTCTTAGAGGATAATTCAAACCATCGGAAGAATTTCATCTATTGTTAGTAATTTTTATGCAAATTCTAGCAGCCGTTCGGCTAGGTGTTGAAAGAAAAGTCCAAAACGGATTTGTGAAAAATTAAAAAAAGCTAGGATGTATTTAAAACTGGAAAATTTTAGTATTTTCTGCGTGAACGTAATCTCACAAATTTTCGATCTCTAGTTTTTAACATATTATTGCGTTTCGGCTTTCACAGAGTCCAAAAATCAAACAAATTTTGTTTTTGAATTTAAATTACATCCTGGTAGAAATATCAACTGTTCCATTTTTTATTGAGAAGATATCACTCGTCAATCAAAATTCCACTACTCGGTTAAAAATTAATTGTCTTAGTTTAAAATTTTTCTTTTTGGCTGATATTGTAACTACTTTGTTGAAAATTTATTTTTGTTTTTGAAAGTTAGTATTTTTAACCGAAAACCTAACTGTCCGAGTGTTAATAGAAAATTGATATTTTTTAGTTAAAGACTCGACTTTTTGGTTTGTAAGTTAATTTCTTTTTGTTGAAATTACATCTTGTTGATTAAAATACAATTTTTCGATGGAGATTAACCTTTTTTGATTGAGGATCTTACCATTTCATGAAAGAAATTTTTTTACTAGAAAGGAGGAGGGTCTCTAAGGCCGGTTTTTGGCCCAATTTAGATTTGGCCCAAAAAAAGTCGAAAAAATACCTACAGTATCTACTAAAAATAATCAGTCGCTTCCACATAAACCGAACACACTCATCCCCCCTATTCATCCCGAGCACCCCTTAAGAAAATGAAAACTTCACCACTTCTATGCAATGTTTTTGGGAAAACCCCAATTTACAAATTTCAGAAAAATACATTTATAGGTTTTTGGGGTCGCTGATTTCGAATCCGCGGTCCTTTGACTTCTATCACATCTAAATCTAGGTCATTTGAATGTCAAACTGCAAAAAATCCCATTAAAAAATCCAGGAAAATATATTCATAGGTTTTTAGGCTCACTGAGTTCGAATCCGAGATCCGTTGACCTCCATCATATCAGATTCAATGTTATTTAAAGGATAAACTGCAAAAAATTTGATAAAAAATCCAGAGAAATACATACATAGGTTTTTGGGTCGCTTATTTCGAATCCGAGGTTTCCTGACCTCTAATGTATCAGATTGAAGGTCATTTGAAGGACGAACTGAAAAAAAATCCGATTAAAAATTTCGAATCCGAAGTCCGTTGAGCTGCATCACATCAGGTTCAAGGTGATTAGAAGGCCAAAAAGCCTGACAGTGCAAAAGAAAATAGTTTATGACAAAAAAAATTCTTATTAATGGCACACCTTTCGAGGATCTT
>JAAAKG020176595.1:0-26604 GCA_010014905.2 Druon quercuslanigerum | reverse complement strand
TGCTATCTTTGCTAACGAATCGCAGTTTTTCTGTATTTTTTTTCAACGATTTTCGCAAATGTTCCGCTGAGTCCCTTAAGCCCACTGAAACTGTTGCCTGGGTTAAAGTTCAGGGCTCGTGAAGGTTCTGTGTAAAATTTTCTATTTTAATTTGTACAAGCAAAATAAAACTTCAAAACGTTCCATACCAGTCTAGAAATAATTTATTTCTTCAAGAGAAGAATTAGGCATCGACGCCCGTTGAAATTTCTCAAATGCTTTTTTTTGGGCCACCCTAGTGTATATGCAAAAATATTATCGTAGCAGCGCGTGTACATGCTTATATAGTCACATAACCTATACTAACTTTCACAATAAAAATTAACGATCATAAAATTAGTGCCTAAAGAAACTATGAAGCTCTACACTAGTACAATAAGATCATAATAAAAAAAGCATCATTAAAAACACGTGCTCACGAAAATGGCAGTACGACAAGAGCGTGCGCTTTCTATGGTATGCTCACGGGCGTCGGGCGTAGGGATCCCGGAGTCGACTCCGATTCTTCGAAGGAATCGATTCTCGGCGCTCGATTCTCGATTCTTTGGAATCGATTCCTTTTGTTGGAATCGACGACGAAATCGATTCTCAAACATCGGATTCGACGTCGATTCTTTTCCCGTGGTGCCGTCCCACGGCAGCACAGAGCGAAAAACATAAAATGAACAGATAATTACAGAACACTTTTAGATTTCTGTCTTCTCAAAGTTCATCTGTCATTGGCTGTTCGTTTTGCGCTTTGCATTTTCACTGTGACTGGTCACATGTTGCGTTACATGATCTAGTGAGAATTTTTACTTTTATAATTTATCTCATGACTCGAAATGATTTCTCATGATCTCATGATTTCGAAAAAGCTATGGTCCCGCCACTTGGGGTACGAGAATACGCTCAAGCCACGTGACGTCAAAGATCCAACATCTTGGTGTACCATGGCAATATATATATATTACCATGGTACGTATGTATATAAGAAGGATAATTCAGTGCTTGCATCAAATTATATTTTATTGCAGTTTGTGATATTGCTTTTGTACTTCTGCATATTTTAAAATGTTTTTTATATCTTCCTTTCAAAAGGGAAAATTCAAATTCATTGTAATAACGGTGACTATAACAAAACGAGCTCCTCAATATTCAAAGTCGTTGTAAAAATTGAAGTAATTATGTTTTTCACAAATTGCTGCATGTTCTACGGTGAATGTTTATGTTAATCTTCAACACTACATTTCGTATGAAATCAACAAAAATTGTTATTCAAACATTTACATAACACTGCGCAATATACAGATCTGCAACGATAAATAACGCACTTATTAATTTATCTAAAGCACACAGACTTTACAATTTTTACACATGCATATTTGCAAGGTTTTTTAAAGTAAATTGGTCGTGTATAGACGACTGTAAGTAAAAATCAATCTAAAAAGTATATACTATCACTTTCACAACATAAAAAAACATATAATACTATGCAATTATCACGTTTGTACTCCATGTATTTACTATATTACTGTTACTCTATTTCTAGTATAAAAACAGTGCAACCAATAATAAAGTGTACGTGCAAAGTTTCGAAGTGTTAAAACAAATTTTAAGGACGACAATTCTTTTTTCAGAAATGTACATACTTTCTTTTTGATAAGTTCAAAAATAAAAAATAAAAATTTAACCCACTTTGCAACTATTTTTTCCCTCAAAACCTCCACATTATCTATAATTTATTTATAATAAATAAACTTCTGATAAATATAACTTTTGGCGATTTTTAAACTGTCTTTTTCCTTTGTATATTTATAGTCCACATCTAATACAAGATTTCAATTCTTATAAAATGAGTTTTGAATTTCAATTTAAATACTTATTTACAAGAAACTTCGAGTTAATTCTGTGACAAGCACACTTTACGTTTAACTTGGTTTAAATTTGCCTTAGCTTTATGGATAATGAATTTATCTGTAATCTGCATCAACTTGCATCCGGGCCTACACAACTGCGTGTAATAGAAATGACGGAATTCAGCGCCACCTGTCACCACTTTAGCAACTAAGACATTGTGAGCATGTATTACGTTGCATATATGTATAAATTGACGGTTTGAATGTGTTGAACTAAATTTTTAATTCAAGATAGATGAAATAATTAATGCAAAATTCAGGATATACTAAATAGGAAATGTGTAAAAATTATTCCAAATATTTTTTTATATTTTTTGAGTATAAAAAGAAATTAGGTTTAAAAATATGCGTATATTACAGGTATATTTTACCTGGCTTGTTTTTTGAAAATGTCGTTCAAATTTTAAATCAACAACAATTTGAATGATTTATGTGAGATTCTGGAAATATCACACAGGAATTATAATCATTTTTACATATTTTCTGGTTAGTAAATCCTGGATTTTGTAATTAGTTATTTAATTTACCGATTTACACCAACTAACACGCAAGCCAAAACAAAACATGCATAACCTTACTTTTATGACAGCGCAACCCCCTTGCCTCTCTACGTCACCCATGAAAAAACATTGGCGCCATCTGCCACCACTCTTTGAACTAATACTTTATAAGGAAGGACGCGTCAATGTTCCCCCACCCCGACCTCTTCACCATGACAGTCCTCCCGGCAAAAACGTAATATCCGGGCGCGCACGATTCAAACGACGTGAAGTACGAAGCGGTAATGAAATATAGTGGACGTTTTCTAATTTCATACTCACATTATTGGCTCCTATTGTTATAAATACTGCACTTGAAACTTAATAACATTAAACAGCTGACCATAGCAAACTGTTGACATCTGTATACTATATTGTGTATGCTCAAAACGTAGGTGTCCGAATTACTAAGTCGACCGAAACTTTTTTATTTATTGAGACGGCCACCCTGCATTAAATTTTTTATTTAAATTTACAATTTATTTGTCAGTTTGTATTAAAATTAATAAATTCAAAATTTAAATAATAGCGGGCTTTTTAAACGTGAGGGAATCGTCGGAATCGAGAATCGATTCTTCTCGTCGATTCTTCAATTCCCGGAATCGACCATTTTTTTTTGGAATCGAAGAATCAAGAATCGATTCTCACCGTCGATTCCGGAACCCTAGTCGGACGAAAAGGGTTATAACCATAGGGTTCATACAGATAGAGGCGACAAGCCAGCTTGTGAACCGTCTCCGCGTATAGAGAGAAAGAGAATCAGAAATACCCGACCAGTCACCAGGGAACATGAGAGGCTCTGTCTCTTTCTCTCTCAGTGAAGTTGAGATCGACGGTCCCGCTTTCAGAGCGGCCTATGGCTTGTCGCCTCTATCTGTATTAACTCTATGGTTATAACATCGCGAATGCAAGTACCATGCACCCGTGGAGAGACTGCGCGCGCATTTGATACGACGCAGCTTATCATGGCACCGACCGTCAGAGTGTCGCGCATCGAGACGATTAGTGCGGCCAACGTTAGGAGATCATGCGTGTGAACATTCAGAACCGTTGTGCGTTCTTCTGCTCGTACGCTGTTTTAGAGTGATTACTTTTTTCCGTGTAGTGCCAAAAAGTCTTCGTGGGTCCTTGGAACTTCTCTCGCGTCCATAAAAAGTAACATTCGGAGCTTTCCATTTCAAAACCTGGGCGTTTTTTGGACACAGTGTTTAAGGACTTTAACTTATCAGGATATTATAAACTACATTATACTAGAATTTTAACCAATTTGACCTGGTCCATATTTTCCATAAATGTGTCCGGGGTCCTTTCGCTTAATTTCAAGTAAACAAATTTTTTAAGTAATCAAAAATATATAAATAAAAATATTTATTCTATGTAAAATATACATTTAAGTACTAGAAGTATGATTTGTTGTAATACAAAGGAAGATATAAATTATTACACTTCAGCGGTAATACTTTATAATTGTAAAAATATGCATTTCATACTATATTTTTTTTTAACTGCAAGAATAATAATGAAAATATTGTGCATATGATAATTTATTATGAAGGGAAATACTTGTTAACGTTTGTAAAAATGAAAAAAAAACTACAAAAAGCGGGTTTTACTACATTTCGAATGTTGTATGCATATCTATTTTTTAAAAATAAAAAAACAATATAATAATTAAATAATTTCCTTCAGCATTTCTTTTAATTTATTTTTAATTTATTAGCTTAAAAACTCTTATCTTAAAATCATACTATGTGTTGAATATTTTAAACGCTAATAAAAACGCTAATAAAAGCTAATAAATTGTATTGTTTAAAATTATTCCCAGATAACAATGCATGATGCAGCATGTAAGTCACACAGTCTGAGAGCTTTACGGGAGTACCGACACAGTGCACGTTAAAATGTATTCTTGTACATAAAATAAATATCAAAATATATTAAAATTATTTTCAAAATGTGTAAAAGTGGTAAACAACCATACAAGAAATAGAAAAACTCATTACACGAAGGAGACCTTTTTAGCAGATCATACGATAAATTATTAAAATTTATAAAACCTAAATGCTTAAAATTTTTCGTTGAAAGATTATATAACTTTTAAAATTTATCTTGATGCAGTATCAAATTGAAATTTTGTGTTATAATAATTTTTTTACTCTTTTATATTATCTAAAAAGAAATTTGCTTTAAAAATATCTTCTCTATCTGAGTCTAAAACTTTTTCGTGACAGCAAGCATCTTTGCTTCAAGTTCTGTGAGTGCGTTGAGTGTTCATTATTTGTGCCAGTTCGTGCAGCAGCCGATTGACATTATATTGTGTGTTATTGGTTACGGTTCCATTAAAGCAGTTTGAAATCATTCCAGAAAAGGCTTGCCTGCAGTAAGTATGTAATTAGATTTAATATTTATCGCTATATATCACTCAAACACCATGCGGGCTGCATGCGGAAATTTTGCTAGCTGGGCAATTTTTGAAAAACGTTGATTGTTGAGGAATTTCCGGAGAAAAACTTAAATTGAGCAGGACTTTTAATCACTTTTAATTTATCTTTTACTGGTTTAAAATATGAAAACAAAAACCTAACCTTAAATCAAGAAAATGGTTCTTTATTTATTTCTTTAAAAGCAAACAAAAATTCGAGTTATCGAAAATTCGAGTTTTTGAAGAATTATATATATATCACGAAGTAATAGTAAGGAGTGGTATCTCCCTTTGCGTTTGGCCGGCAGAGGTGGGACAAAAACACCTGTTTACAAAGCGTAAGAACGTTTCTATATTTTTGTCATGCGCGTTGTCGATATAGTCTAGCAGACGTTTGAATTTTGATCCGCGCGTTTTAATATATAGCATAGAGGGAGAATATCACGTCACACGAAAACATCAACGCGCATGACAAAAATGTAGAAACTTTCTTACGCTTCGTCATAATTCTTGGAGGGGTTTTTGTCCTACCCCCACTCACGGAGTTTCTACTCCTTACTATTACTTCGTGATATATATAGATGAAAATATGTTCAGAAGATGTACCAAGTATTCAATATGAAAAAGAGCAGAATGTAGGAAAAGGCCTCTAAATATCAATATTTATAAATAATAAACGAGGTCATGTATGGTATTCCGATTATTCCTCGGAAGAAAAATTTGTTGACCTAAAAGGAACCGATTGTAAATAATGTAAAAATCAGAATAGAAAGTGTCTGCATGGATGCAGCCTTACTAGCTGGAACTTCGCTTTTTTAAATTACTTGAAAAATTTATTACTTGCCAAATTGGCTAAATCAATGGGAGGAGGAAACATAGGAACACGTATGCGAAGGATGTTGAAGAGGAATGAAATATAGAGGTACCTGATAAGAGAATGTGATTCTTTTTTTATTTATCGAGAGATCTGAACTATATCCACACATTCTTACAGATTTTTATTTGCTGATTTGTATCAGATAAGTCTTGGGGGTGCTTGTTATTCAAACATGTTTGGTGAAATACTGCGAAATTTTTATTAGAAATCTTTTCTAAAACAATTATTGAATACTTTTTATATTCGGGGAACTTACATATAGAATTGGTTAATTAAGGATTTAGAAATTCTGCTGACAAACAGAAAAACCTAGTAGGTGACATTTGCCATAGAGACTATTTTTCGATATATGCGCATGAATTGTGCAGCCTTAAGCAAATAGAAATTGCCTAATATTACACTAAGTGACGAACCTATTCAAAAATGCAAAAAAGTTCAGTTTTACATACAACATTTTTCGGTTTTTATTTTAATATTGACAAAAAAACTTAGGTTTAGTTATTTGGGCAACTTGAGATTACAAATAAGATAAATAATTTCGATTTTTTGATTTTTATTGCTATTAAATATTGAATTTTATACTTTAGAAATCTGGTTTATTATTGCTGATGATATTGTCACCTCCTGAAGAAGCAGCTTTACCTGATTAGAAATAAATATTTAATTAAGAGCATTCCTCTATTTTAAACTTACAAGGATTCAGATAACTACACAAATTTATCCTAAATTTCAACTGGAATCTAATTAAATACAGATTTGCTTAGTTTGTTAAATTTAGGTTTAATTATCCAGCTGCTTACAGATCATGATGACGGTTGACTATCTTTAGGATTGTCAAAGATTTTTCTGGGTAGGCTGTTCCCTATCTTTAAAACGAAGAAGAAATTTAACCTGATTTTAGTTTAATTGAATTTTTGTAATTGGTTTCAAATGACCAGTGTACGATGCTCAAATTTCGATTCCGAGTTCATATAAATCGGATTCACTGTGATCACAACCAAAAACTTAACAAGCTAGTATATTGATATATACGTGTCTAGATGTTTCAAAATTAAGAAAACATACATAGAGACAATTTTGACGCCTACAATCCACACAAGAGCAATTCAGATAACATATATAAACATTATAAAAACTCTACAATATTTTTCAGATACTCTTTTAAACGAATTATTAATTGTTTCCCTTGTTGCAAAACATGGTGATCGTGTATACTCTGGTCTACATCTTGATGGTCATCCTTAATTTAATTGGTGAATATAATACTATATAATATATCCACGAATTTAGACATTTATTTAGGCTTTTCGCGTAAAACAATTTCTCTAAAAGGATTCTTGCATTTTATACTTTCCATTAAACCAGTTTATCATGTACAAGGAAGTGATGTAATGATATATCTTGAAAATTTTGCAATCAGTGTTGTCTAGAACCTGATTGGCTCTTCCTTACTTCAAGTTGCTTAATATTTTAAATTTCTATCTTGGCCAATGAAATCTAAGAATCATTTCTTTTAATAAAGTTTTTGATATTCTTTTCAATAAAAATTAGCATTCAGATGCTTAAATCAAAATCTGCATTCCCAGTTTTCAACAATTGTATATTTTTCATATTCAAGAAACTCACGCGTACAACTGATAGTTTAGAATTTTATTTAATTTGAAATTTCTAGTAATGGTCTAATATTAAAAAATCAAAATTGTTCATTTTTAAACGGTACTAATTCAATATTGCCAGGTAAAGTTTCAAGTTTCAAATTACATAATCTTTAACTTTAAGGGCTTTGAAAGGTTCTAAAGATCGCAATCGTTGCTCTTCCTCCCCTTCCTTCATCTTACGAGAAAATGTTAACTATCCTTTAAGGTCTATAACAAAAGAAATGTTCAAAATGAGAAATATTGAACAATTTTAAATAAGTAGTTTCTAAATTTTGAAATGTTGATAGTCATATTGTTATCCCAAATAAAAGTTTACCTTCTTGTGGTGGGGATCTTTCAGGTTAACAGCTAGAGCCTACTTTCTCACACTATTGTTCTTAAATTGAAAACTTTCATCCACGTTCTGAGATAAGACAAATTTTAGCCAAATCAATATAAAATATTTTCATGAGCTTTTATTTATTTATTTTTTTTAATTTTTCATCTTTTCAGGAGTTATGAAAACAATTTTCAGAAATTGTTTATAGCAAATTTATAGAGCATTTTTTTCTCGAAAAAATTAGCTGCGATAAGAATAAAAAGAATAAAAAATAATAAAAATAAAGTCGATCAGAATCAAATATTCGGAGAAACTGCTTTATTATTACCAGGCTAGACTCTGTTGAGGTAATAAAACTTCTTTCCTTGGACTTAATTATGAAGTATAAAATAAAAATCGTAGAAGGTCAAACTAGAAGCATGTAACAGATGTGATCTCGATCAAGATATCAGATATGACATATAGTCTATTAAATAGCAACAATATTATTCAGATACAATGGGAACTAATCGTGATAGCTATCCTTAATACGATAGCATATATCCCATGTTTAAAACTTTTTGAACTCTCCACGTAATGTTCTAAAAAACAATGCACCTTTTCTTTGTATGAGTGCCTAAGGCCCATTTCTAGACAAAAAAGTGGGGAGAAAAGCCGATCTCGAATAACCCTTCCATAATGCTTTCAGATGCCGCATTCCTACGAAGCATCAAGTCTTATTGCTGGATATTGTCTTGCAATTCTTACTGTTTTTTATAGCTGACAAATGGAACATCGATTGATCTAGTACATGATTGCTTGTTCGGTATTCTTCCATTCTCCAAGACTGATAGATCGTTTTGTGGTTTTCGGTCTAACCAAAAGGTTGTCCCGTTGTAATTCCATGTGATACCCTTATAATATCCACCTTTTCTTCCTGATAAGCTCTAAAAGTGGCGTGTAGCTCGTGTGAAATTGCTGGTCTTCATTTTTTTGGTTTAGAAAGTTGAGATAGTCCCGGAACTCCACCTTTATAAGGGGGTAATTATTGCTTCTATGAATTGATAACATGTAATTGTTAGTTTAGTGGGCATGGTCTCCCGATTTATTGTACCTAATAATTGCAGCTATTTAGCGTCTTTAAATTGTGGTAGTTTATATTGTGATGCATCCTGGATTTCTCTCCTTTCCTTTGATTTTGTGCGCCAGAGATATCCTTCAGCGTTAGGTTTAACATTTTTTTTGCGAGGTTTTCTGTTTTTGATGTATTTTTGATTTTCTTCAAAAATTCTGTCTCTCATCCGTTAATTCTTCCTCATCCGAGATAAGCTGGTCTGCATCCATACGTCGTCAGCGACGGTCGTTAGAAGCATTAGCTATATCTGAGGCAGGTGATTCTTCTCTTTCCCTGGAAGTTTTGGATCCTGCTGCACAATTCCGGTGGTGTATTTTGTAGAGAGTGACCTTCGTGAATCGGTTATAGTCTGGACAGACAGTCCGTGGCTTTATTCTCCTTTCCTTTTACGTGCCCAGTGAAAAACTGACATTCCTCCAAACGCCATCTCCATCGTATAAATCGTGAAAAGGCATCATTTACGTTGTGTAACTATGTTAATACTTGACGATCCAAAAATTTGTAAGGCGGGTGCTGAACATAGTAATTCCTTTTAATTCGAAAGATTCTTGCTCACTTTTTGTCCAGTTAACAGGTGTTTCTTTCTAGGTTAGGATTGTGAACGGTTTACCAATTTGTGAGAAATTTTTTATGAACTTCCTATAATAGCCTGTGAGTCCTATAAAGCTCTGAACTGGGCTGCCATTCTGAGGCGATTTGAAATAACGAACGTCTGATATTTTTGCAGGATTAGATTTCACACCGTCCTTAGTTATAGGATTTCTTAAATATTCGAGTTCCAGACGTAAACACTCGCAGTTATCAGTTTTGCGTTTCGACCTTGTTTTTCTTCATTTTTTAAACTACTTTAATAAATTCTTATTATGTTCTTTTAAGGTTGAACCAAATACGATGATATCAAGACAAACAAAAAACTGTTTTCCTACTAATCCTCTTAAAGGGTTGTCTATCTCCCTTTGGAACGCTGCACGCTAATTTTTGAGCCCAAACTGTAACCTATTAAATGCAATATGACCCTCAAATCTCGAGAAAGCCGTTTCTTTCTTTGATGTTTCACTCATTGAGATTTGAGGAAACTCAAATAGGTGAATGAAAGGCGTAATTTGGATCTCGTATACGAACTTTTTCTTTCAATTCATGCATTTGTGTTTTTATTTCTCCTTTTTGATATTGGGGATCATAATAGATTTAACATTTACTATTTCGCCGGTTTTCAAAATTATTTTATGTGCAAATAAATGTAATTCCATTTTCTTCTTGCAGAGTTAAGTTCACAGTTTGAATGTTTGCCTAATGGTGCACCTATTCCTGGTGTTCCTCGTAGCGACCCATTGTCTTCTGCTTTTTACTGTCAAGATCCACCTGCCAAACCTCACTCTTCGATCAGGTCTTTTTCTAATACCGAACCTCCTCTTCCTTCAACGTCCCGGTCTCCTCTAGGAGCGAAGAGAAATTTACCTTCCAGCCATTCTTTTTCTAACGTATTTGGCTATGAACTTGATCAACTTAAATTTATTCGACTTATTCCCTACAAAAATCCGCAACAGCAATTCGAACTTCGAAGATACACTTTTCCTGCTGATGAACCAATTGAATTGCTCGAAGGACTGCATCAATATGGACCTATACCAACCCAAGAACAAATTGTATTATCGACTTTCGACGATGAAGTTTTTGCAATATTCAACAATACTGATAATTTTCTTGGAATATATACATACCATACTCGCAAAGTAAGGGCAAAAATTAACATGAAAACCAGCAAAGTTACCCTATTGACCGCAGATGAAATCAAGGAAACCCCAGTCGGCAAAAAGCGCAAAATCTTGTATGGTTATAGAGTAGAGCATCTAAACCACAATCACAGGTGAGTTAATTTTAGAGAAAAAAATAAGTTATCGTTAAATCATATTTCTAAGTTAATTTTGTAGTTTAAATAATGGAAAATATATGGGTACCACGACTATGTCTGTCAAGAGTTATCTGTCAAGATTTTTATTCACTTACTCTATTTACTAAGATTTATTTGAACACAATACATTTTTTTAATATGTTCTATCCACTTAAATCATTGTTAAATTATTCTAATTTTGTTAAAATTACATCAAATACTCTCGAATTTCCTTAAATTCTTCCCATGTGCAAAAGTTATGTATACGAGGTGTGGCTATTAAAGAACTGAACTTTCGTGCTGCCAATGTGTTGCACTCATGCGACGAAAAGTTTGAGTCTGATTTTTTTACGTGACAGTTCCCCTACTCTAAACTCACTGGAGAAGCCAGCAAGTAGCTTAGTTTGACTATAGCAGTCGTATAAATCAGTCTTCGCACCAGTGACACGCCGGAAAAATGTAAAGTGTTAAGAAGGAGGAACGAGTGAATCTCAAGTTTCTTGTTAAAGTTGAAAAATCGTTTACAGTAGCCTATGCAATGTTGAAAGAAGTGTACGGAAATATATGTCTATCCCGCACATAAGTTTTTGAGTGGTTCAAACGGTTCAAAGAGGGACGTGAAAGGACCGAAGATGATCCTTGCCCCGGACGGCTCACAAAGTCAAAAACCGATCAAAACATTCTAAAAATCGGTGAAATCATCCTAAAAGATCTTTGTCTAAACATTCGAACAGTTGCCAAAATCACAGGAATTTTAGACTGCATCGACATCGGTCCAAACTTCTTGGAGACGGTGATCACTTGTGACGATTCGTGGTTTTTTACCTACGACCCCGAAACAAAACGCTAATCCATGCATTGGAAGAGCCCGAACTCCCCAAAGACGAAAAAAGCCAAGATGAGCAAAGTCAAATTCAAAGCAATGATGATTTTTTTTTTCGTTATTCAAGGATTAGCATTACTTGTTGGACCATCCACCCTACTCACCCGACCTTGCCCCCTGTGACTTTTTTTTATTTCCCAACGTCATGTCAGCGCTAAAGGGGAGAAGATTTGAAAGTGTGGAAGCAGTTAATTCAAAAGCGGTGGAGATTTTGAAGCAGCTGGCAGAAGTGGACTTCGAGCACTGCTTCTACCAATGGAAGCTTCTTATGGAGCGGTGTAGAGATTGGTGACGAATAAAAAAAGTTATAACAGCAGTTCGGTTATTTAATAGCCACACCTCGTAGTTTATATATATATTAGTCTGTCAGAATGATATATTTTATTTGTTTTATCAACTTTTTTGTATGAAGCACATGATGTTCATTAAAGTCACTTGAATTCTTCTACACTCACGCTAATCCGTTTAATTCTTAAGAATTAATTTATTCCAACCTTTTGGTTTATTTTATCAAGTTCTTTTGAATTTCTGTACATTTTTCTTATTTCCTGCAAACTCGCTTGAATTTCAAATAATTTTTTGATTCTTTTAGATTTTAGACTTGTAAACCAAATTTCGAAAGCAAACTAAACAACACATAGTTGTATATCTGCTGTTGCTGAAAATTAAATCTACAAAAAATTCCTTTAAACAAAAAAAATCATAGAAATCCTTCAGAAAATTCAGAAACATTCATGCGTATTTAATTGACACTCTATCCTAGTATTGGTCATAGCTCCCAATTCTTTCCTTCTTCTTTTTCTTCTGACAATCAAAATTCTTCTGCCAGGTCTCTTCCTCCTGTCGAGACATCACTTGGTTCCAGTTCCAGTTCTTCTTCTAGGCACATTTCTCTACCTACTAAGCTTCTTTCTTCTGATGGATTTGAATATCAACTTGATCAGCTTCAGTTTATTCGGCTCATTCCCAAAAAGAATCCGAACCTTCTTTTCGGACTTCAAAGATACACTTTTCCGGCGGATAAACTAATTTTGTTGTACCACGGATCGAATCGCTATGGACCTATTACAATGCAAGAACTGATTGTATTAACAACACTTGCTGGAGATGTGTTTGCAATATTGGAGAGTGATAATGATCTTGCTGGAATATATACATATAATACTCACACTCGCAATAAAGCACGGATCAAAGTAAACATGCGCCGCAGCACGACTACCCAATTGGCCAAAGATGAAATGGGGGAAGTTCCAGTAGGCCGCAATCGTTTGATCTTACTTAATTTTAAAATACAGCATGTTAACCACAATACTTCACGCCATCTAACTAACTAGAAGAAATTTCACACTAAAAAAATATAATGCGAAGCCATCCTAAAATCTTATAAGTAACTTTGAATTACAAATAATAATAAAAAATAAATGTATTATGGTCTCTAAGCCAGGCCGTTTCCTGGTCTTTCTGCAGCTCGTGTTCAAACATTTTTATGTCACCCCTTCACACTTTTTTCGACTCTAAAAATTTTAATTGTTACTTGTAACACACTTTGTATCATTATCCATACATGTATTTATTTTTAAATATAATTTACAAATGAAAATTAGGGAAGCTGAGGAAAAACTTTTCCCCCAAAAAGACGTTCTCCCTTCATACGAAAACTAACAATACGCAAAACAATGAAAAGAAAACGATACTCGCCATTTTTTGAGTTAATAGTCCTGGGAAACACTTACGGGAAAAATAAAAACATAAATAGAATTTAATGCACATGTCTCTTTTTCTGAGTAACGACTACCAAACAATGAAAATCCCAAGAACGTCCTTGGGACGATCCTAGAACGTCGTATGTCAGTCCAAACAACGTCTGTAAGACCTCTAATGCCCCAAGAGGTGCTAAAGAGGTCTTAAAGACATAGACGTTCTTAGGACATACTTCGGACTGACATTAAGATATAGAGGGCAGTCCGCGCTTATGAGGGATCGATTCTGCGTTCGATATTTCCCTCTCCATAGGCGAAGCATCGATAGGGGCCATTGCGCATCATGTTGCGTAGCAATACAGATTTTCTCAGATTTGTTTTGTTTGCCTCTATGGCTCCTTTTATAAATATGTACTCAAATTTACCAAACCAAATATAAGTGTTCTTTCAACCATTGAGAATAGTTTTTCTTGTCTAATCAGCCCTTCCCTTGCACAGCTTTAAAAGGAAAGATCCTCTCTTTAACTTTGATTGAATTTTCAACTTTATTCAAGTTTAAACCAGGTCATTAGAGACAGAGTGAGCTGTGGAAAGAAGAATTTTCATCTTTAAAAAGCAAAATGCAGGATTTCTTTATGCATGATCAGTGAGAAGCAGTTGCGTCATCTGGAGTATCTTAGTTGAGACCCATGTTTTATCTGTCCATTTTTTCATAACTTGAACTTTATCTTGAGGGATTTTTTTCTGTTTTCGGTTTTTCGAACTGTTTTATGGTGAACTTTCATATTTAAGAGTTTAGATGGTGCTGTGCGTGGTTGTTCACCATCACTAGCTGATTTTTCTTCTGGTAATCGCTGTTCCATGTCGGCTGTTAGTTCTCGGATGTTTGGGCAAGGGAAAATTTTTAGTACCGTGTATTTTCACCTCAGTACCATTTCGATTGACCCAATAAACATTTCCTGCAGCTTTTGCTGTGATCACATATGGACCAGTTTGACGTGGGGCGAAACCGGCGTTAAAATGACTTGCATTTTTCGATTGGAAATGACTTTCGATATACACCCGGTCTCCAGGCTGATAACGATGAACCGGAGGGTCAGTTTTGTTATTTGCCTGATAGGTGGCTTGATTTTGCCGCGCTCGGTTCTCTCTTTCTAACCAGTCTTCTATTGGCTGATGGCCACCTTCGTTGAATCGCCAGTCGGCAGGCCTGTGTAGGGTCCATCCTAGTAACAGGTGGCTCGGGGATTGCCCAGTGGCAGTATTTTGCCGTCGACGTATACCGAATAGTATTTCTGGTATATTTCTGTCCCATGTTCGGGGGTTTTCGACGTCCACTCGTAAACGATTTCCTTTCTTAATTTCTTGATTTCTTCTTTCGGTGGGGTTCGCCCTAGGATGATATATCGGCGTAGTCCAGAGATCGCAGTCCCAGCGCTGGAGACTCGTAAACTGCTTGCCGTTGTCGCTGAGTATCTGCCTGGGGTATCCCATCGTGAAGAAACTTCTCTTTCTAGGATTGCTGTGATTGTGGGGGCTTTTGAAGACGCGATGGGGAATGCTTCGACCCACCATGAGAATAAATCGGTCACAACTAATAGAAATGCTTTTCCGGTTGCCGATCGGGGGTATGGCCCCATTAAGTCAAGTGCTACCGTTTCTCACGCAGAGGTGGTAGCACGTGGTCTTATTGCACTAGGATTGGTGGTACGCACCGGCTTGCTACATCTACAAAGATGGCAACTTCTGACGTAATTTCTCACGCTTCGCTGCATCTCCGGCCAGTAATAATGATTTTGTATGGCTCGTAGCGTTTCATCGACTCCTGGGTGTCCGGCGAGAGGGTCGTCATAAAATTCCCAGAGGACACTTTCTTCTATATTGGACGGTATGCGTAAACCCTTACGTTCCTTTTTCGGGGTGCTTTCGCCAGAATCCAAGGTGGTCTAGTTTGTGATGTTGCACATAACGTTCCTCACAAATGGTGCGTTGTGGTTGGCCGTTGAGTTCATGCCAGCGTTCAACCTCCCGGCTAACCATAACCATAGTTTCGACTACTCATCTTTCATCCTATCAAGCCAGGTTAAAGCTGTGCTGTCGGTACGAAGTGTGAACGGGCTATCCTCTAGATATGGGTAAAAGTGTTTAATTTTCCAGATTACCGCGAGACACTCTTGCTCGTTGCAATGATATTTCGTTTCAGTTTTGTTGAATTTGGCACTAGCATAAGAAATTATGTACTTGCGTTTTTCTCCATCCTCCTGCAGAAGTACAGCACCCATTCCCTTGGCGCTAGCGTCGGTCTGTAGGATGAATGGTAATTTTGAATTGGGTCGACTAAGCTTGAGGGGTCTGTTCGCCAGGGTTTGTATGTTCTCAAATGCTTCTTGTGCCATCGGATTCCATTTATAGGGTTTGGCAGTGCATAATAAATCCGTAAGAGGAGTGGCCACTGTTGCAAAGCTTGGTAGGTATTTGCGTATCCAATTACATGTTCCCAAAAAGCTGCGGAGTTTCTTGCGGGTCCTAGGGGGCGTTGCTTCTTTGATTGCCTTTATGCTCTCAGGCGTGGCTTGGTTTCCCTCGGAGGTCACCAGGTAGCCTAGGCATTGCAATTTCGTTTTTCCAAAATAGCACTTTTGTAAATTACAAGAGAGTCCGTATATTTCTAGGCACTCGAAGACGAGCCCAAGGTGATACATATGCTCTTGTTCATTAGCCGAATAGATTATCAGATCACCCAGATATGCGATTACAAATTTGCGCCAGTAGGTCCCTAGGACTTCTTTCATAATATTCTGAAACGCACAGGGGGCATTCTTTAAGCCAAATGGCATGACCCTAAATAGATATTGCCCTCCACCAGGGATGGTAAACGCAGTATATTTTCTCGAGTCTGGGTGTACCGGTATTTGCCAGTATCCACGTTTTAGTTCAATAGTGGAAAATATTTTGGCCTGTCCTAAATCTTTTAAAGTTTCATGAATGACAGGAAGGGGTTGTGCGGCGTTAATAGTAAGATTATTCAGGCGTCGTAATCCACGCAAAACCGTTGACTTCCATCTTTCTTTGTTTGAATGGAAGGTAGGGAGGAATATGGTGAGCTTGTGGGCTCGATAATTCTGTCAGCCAACATCTCGGGAATAAGTTCTTCAATTATTTTAATCTTTAATGCTGAAAAGTGTCCTTGTGCTTCTCGGAATGGCTAATTATGTTTGAGGTGGATCTGGTGGCTGGTGGTGAGGGCGTTGCGCAGATGTCCACCATGGTAAAAAATGGTAGCCTGCCTCTGCGTTATAATTAGAAAATTCTCGGCAGCTTTTCCCGTGAAGTCGCTGATGAACTCTTACTGGCTTTAACTTGGTGCGTCATCGACTGCCCCATTGGTTGCAGGGACAGTAAATACTCGTTGTCGTTCCTTCGCTCCGATATATATACAATCAGTGTGGTGTGCGTGGACAAAGTGATGTTGTTTTAACCAGGTTTTACCCAGTATAAGTTCTTCGCCTAAATTATCGGCGACAAAGAATTTCCCTAGATAGGATCCATCGGTTAATTTTAATGTCGAGATCGATTATTCCACGAAGTTTGAGTGTGACCCCTTCTGCGGCTTCTATTTCCCTACCTTGAACATATGTCCACAGGTGGGGTCGATTGTTTCGATTTATGCGGGCAACGGTTATGGTTGGTTTTTGTTGGCCGGTCCTTGTGAGTCCACGGACCTTCTCCAGTCTTCCGGAGTTCCTTCTTTTTTCGCCGCCCTTCTCCGGTTTTCCGATGTTCGATTGAACAAAACCGGACTGTCTCCGTGAAAGTGGCGCCCCGGACAGTAGTGGCAGCGTGGCTCGCGGTCATACCCACGGGCGAGTGGCGCGCTAGTCCCTGGGTCTGCTGTCTTTGTTTTTTTTATAATTGCGTCCCTGATTACATTCCGCCTCGTCGGCTTCCGCTTGGGAGGCGTGGTCCATCAGATCTTTAAACAACTTCGGTGAGGCTACACGAATTATGCGCTTTATTGACGGGCGTAATGTTTCCAGAAAACTGGTGACTAATTCGGCGTTGTGGTAGGAGGCGTTTAGCCAGCAAGTATTTTTTTGTAAAAAGATCGCGGTGGAGTCTTTTTCTCCTTGTTTTTTGGAGTAAAGGGAGATTCTGAGGTTATTTTCGACAGTCTGAGTGGCATATTTATGTCTGAAACTTTCGGAGAACGCCTCCCAGCTATGGTTAAAGGACTTAAGAGGTATCCACCATTTTAGGGCGTCGGCTGATAGTGATCTACCGGCAATTCGTGTCCAATGATTGGTTTCCGAGCCCGTTTGCTCGAAATAGGCCTCACATTCTTGAAGAAATACTGATACTGACATGGTCTTACATATCCTCCTCGTTTGGGTGCGTGATTCTTATTATCATTCTTTCTCGTAAGATAGAAAGAGAGGGAAGGATGAGGAGAGGGAAGCCTTGTGCCTTCATTAGCCAGTTCCATGCTTGGAGCCCGTCCATGGTCCAAACAAACAAAAAAAAAGGAAAAGAAGAAAATTAGTAGGGTTAGGATCCAGCCGAGTACAGCTGGTATGCCAGCCGTATCAGCGGAACGGATGAGCTGGTATGCCAGCCGACCCGTAAAAGGAGGAATAAAATAAGGATAAAGGGTAGGAATTTACGAGATTAATTTGCTTACCATGGTTCTGTAGAGTAATAACTTTATTTTAAGTTTCGCTGAATGTTAGCGAGTGCGTACACGGAAGTTTTATTTTTATCATTCCTATTAACAGGTCGCCCAAAGTAGTGTTAATGCCAGGGGTGCCTGGCATATCTAGTCGCGCGTCTCTATAATGGAGGGAGAGAGCGAGAGAGAGAGAGAAGATGGAGCGCAGTTCCACTCTCTGCCGCATGTGACGCGCGGAGCGTCGGGTAACCCTATAGGGTTGCCTACAGCGGATGTCTAGCCGTGGGAGTGAGAGAGAGGAGAATAAAGGTTCCCTCCTCGTGGTAGATGGTGTCGTTGCTTGAGAATGGGGCCTAGCCCGAGCGGAATTCCAGCCCTGATCGTCCTCACGTTCTGTGGGGGAGCGCGCCTTTTTATACAGACCGTGCTGCACAAGAGTTGGCCAGAGTGGGAAAGAAGCGCGTGGTGGGAGATGCACGTGCTTGAGTTAGCAAGGTGGGAAATACTGTCTTCGCTCTCTCTCTCTTCTTTCTCTTTCATTTTTTTTACATCTAAAATGGTTGCCCACAAAATGGATAAACGTCGTATGCGAGAAGGAATCTCGCCCTATGCGAGTCGCGTATAACAACCATTAAAAATGAATTCAGTCATTAAATTTGGTAAAGATCGTTTCGATAATTTTTAAAAAGGTTTTGTTGTCTATAAGATCGTTCGCAGGATCTGAGGGATGGATTACTTATATTATTTATTATTATTTATATTTTTTTACATTGATAAGGGTGCTGTATGAGTACCCAAAACGTTGGTAATATAATTTTATCTTTATTATTCTTTTATTGTGATTTGATGATGAAAAACATAAAAAAGACAAAAGAAAGACAAAGAGAAGGAAGGGGATGTCGTTGGTTGCCTTCTCATTTTCCATTTTTTTTTTTATTTTTCGTCTAAAATTTTTTTTTATTTATAAAAAAAAAAATTTTTCAACTTACAATTTGAGCACTTTTTGTTTGTTTGTTGTGGTCTAAATTTTCTAGCTGGCTTCTTGTTTTTACAGGAGTTTGGAGCAATTTGATTATTGGACTTTAAGAAAGATTTTTAATTTGGATCTTAATCTATTTTAAATTTCTTAAATTTTTATCATTTAAATATTTAATTTTGCTACTTATATTATTTATAATATAATGAGCTTTTCATGAACTTGAAATTTTTAAAGAAATATTACTAATTTTAAACTAAATATAAACATACATTGCAGATTATAAATATTTGAGTTTAAAAAATGATCCGCCCTTAAATTTTATGCATTTACTCAGAGCTGGAGACGAATGTTTTATAATTGTAAGAACTTTAAAAATTTGACTCTGCAGTATTGAATCAATGATCAATATTAATATTTTAAATTATTATATTATTATTTTTTAAATTCTTTGTGAACAGGGTGTTGCCATAAGGGGTAAACATAGTTTGAATAAAAAAACATATAAATTATTTGTATATTCACATTCTTAATTGAATTCCTCTATTTTATTAAATAATTACAATAATAATAATCAGTGAAAGTTGCAGTTCATATCAGTCAAAATGACTCATCAAGTTAGTCAAACTAAATGTCTTGGTAAGTCACTTAAATTGACTGATTCAAGAAGTCATTTCTGACTGATTTGTCAGTCGTCGGCTCAGCACTGTTTTAATCAATCAAAATTGACTTGCAATCATATATTTTTGACTGTTTTAAATTAAAGTGTAAATATGTCGATAAATTGGCCGAAATTTTTGGTCATTTATGATAATATTACTTCTCAGGAATTTTAAGAAAAAAATTTTATTCTCGAGAAAAATCTTATAGTGGATATTTTAATCCAAGAAATTTGAATTGCAAATGAAAACCTGTGGATTCAGTTAAAAAAATGAATTTTCCATGAAATAGCTGAATTTCTCAACCAAAAATTATTTCTCAGTCAAGGAAGGAAAATTTTTTAGGCAAGTTGTAATTTGAATTGGAAAATCTTCAAATTTTAAATTATTTTTCAAACTTTTTTAAAAACTTCTGTAGATCTTTTAAATTTATTCGAATTTTTATAATCTTGGAAATCTTTTGAAATGTTTAAATTCTTTTTTCAAATATTTTTGCTAAATTAATTTTATGAAAGAAAAAATCTTTTTAAAATCATTTCATCTAATTGGTAAAAATTCAGTTTTCACTTCTAACACTTCAAAGTTGTGATACGGTCTTGAATATACTCATCGTTTGGGGTGAAGTTGCGACTATGGTCATTATAGGCAATGATACAGAGATAATCGGGGAGTTCTTTTAAGAGAGAGTGAGAGGACTCTTGGAAGATAGAAAGAGAGGTAATGGAGGAATGGTTACGGACCTTTTGACCACGGGCGAGTTCGTTCTGACGGGCCGTCCTTGTATTTCTCTTAAAAGAGAAAGGAATTCGTTTTAAGGCGTTCCGTCAGAGGGAGTAAAAAAGTCGTTGTCCGGGCCACGTAAAGGCTGGTTAACTCAAGGATTATCTCGAAAGACAGAAAGAGAGGGAGTGAAAGAATGTTCACTCTTCCTTGCGGACACAGGTGGTTTTGTTGTTGACGAAGGTGGCGTTGTGTTTGGCCAGAAATTGGTCCAGTCGGGCCATGCTTTTGGGTTCATCCTATTGGCTAGTAGGGGGAGTTACAGAGATCCTAGGACAGCCTGGTGTTTTTAACAAATATTTCCATGCTTGGAGCCCGTCCATGGTCCAACAAAAAAGGAAAGAAAAAAAAGTAGGGTTAGGATCCAACCGAGTACAGCTAAGGTGCCAGCCGTATCAGCGGAACGGGTGAGCTGGGATGCCAGCTGACATGTAAAAGAGGAAAAGGATTAAACAAGGTTTATTTTCTTTTCTTTTACTAAACACTGTCTATTATTTCGTCGTGAGTCAGTTATTTAGAGAAAGAGAGAAGATAAAGTTTAGTTCTACTCTCTGCCGCATGAGGCGCGCGGGGCGTACGCGAGTCACGCAGGGTTGCTCAGAGCGGATGTCCAGCCGCACAAGAGTTGGCCAGACTGGAAAAGGATTGAGGGGAGGGAGATGCGCGCGCTTGATTTAGAATGTCGGGAAATAGTGTTTCGCTCTCTCTCTCTCTTCTTTCGATCTCACTTTTTTTAGAGTCGAATACTCTTAGATCTAGAATGGTTGTCCACCGAATGGATAAACGTCGTATGCCACAAGGAATCTCGCCCGATGCGATTATGTACAATTTAAATTTATTTATTTAAATTTATTTAAATTTAACTTCCATTTTGAAAATCATCAAAATTTAGGAATTTTAATTCAAATTTTAATATTTAGGAGTTTTTACTTCTTACGCTTCAAAATTGCAGAAATTTGAATTTTAAATCCTAAAAATTGAGGAGCTTTTGATTTTGACAAATTACAATTCAAAATTATACGATTTTTAAGCTTTACAATTAAATATTCTGTACTTTTGATGACTCACATTCCAAACTTATTTCTATGCATCTCTTTAATTTATAAAATTTAAAATTAAAAACTTGACTTTTTATTTTATAATTTAAAATTCAACAATTTGAAATTCTGCTTCTTTAAAATTACAGAAATTTTAATTTAAATCTTTAACCAAATTTATTTAAATTTTTTTTACAGATATTTTATTTACAATAATAAATTATGTAAGTTTTAAGTTTTATAATTTAAAATTCTGTAATTTTAATGAGTGGCATTTAAAATTTATATATATTCATTTATTTTATTTTTTAATAACTCTTCAAAATTAGAAAAAGTTTTAAGTTTTAAGAATTGCAGAGCATTGCAGAGAATTGTAGAGAACAAGTTGTCAGTTTTGCAATTAAAATTTTTTTATTTTGACATACTACATTAAGAAATTATGCAATTTTTACTTTTTGCCATTAAAATTCTTTAATTTTTAAGTCACATCCAAACTTTATTCATTTTATTTATTTAAGTACGGTGAGTTTCTTAAAATTTAAAGAGCTAGAATTACTGATATTTAAAAATTGAGGAGTTTTCACTTTGGGTTTAATTAAAACGAAGAAGTTCAAACTGATTTTAGTTTAATTGAATTTGTGTAATTGGTTTCAAATGACCAGTGTATGATACTCAAATTTCGATTCCGAGTTCATATAAATCGGATTCACTGTGATCACAACCAAAAACTTAACAAGCTAGTATATTGATATATACGTGTCTAGATGTTTCAAAATTAAGAAAACATACATAGAGACTTTTTAAGTTCCAAAAAATTTGAAAAGGGATTAATGGGTTTCTGGTTTAGAATTAGGTGTTCATAGAAACGCTAAAAATTCTAACGACTAATTTATGAAATATCAATATAAGTATCACAGAACGACAATTTAGACGTCTACAATCCACAAAAGAGCAATTCAGATAACATATATAAACATGATAAAAACTCTAGAATATTTTTCAGATACTCCTTTAAACGAATTATTAATTGTTTCCCTTGTTACAGAACATGGCGATCGTTTATACTCTGGTCTACACCTTGATGGTCATCCTTAATTTAATTGGTGAATATAATACTATTTAATATATGCAAAAATTTAGACATTATTTAGGCTTTTCGCAAATAGCAATTTCCCTGAGAGGATTCTTACATTTTATACTTTCCTTTAAACCAGTTTATCATGTACAAGGAAGTGATGTAATGATATGCCTGGAAAATTTTGCAATGAGTGTTGTTGAGAACCTAATTGGCTTTTTATTACATAAATTTGCTTAATATTTCAAATTTCTGTCTTTGCAAATGAAATCTAAGAATCATGTCTTTCAGTGAAAATACCATAAAAACTAAGCACTAAAAATAGTAAGTATGCATTTTATGTTCAGCATTTTTGAATTAAGACCGATAACTGAAACTGTTTTGAATTAGAGATTTCTCGATATTTTAAATTTTCAATAAAATAAAGAGAATTTTTTGTTTCTTTTTTATCTTATAGAAAAGTTTAGTTTTCTTCATTTATAAAACACAAGGATGTAGCAGATGAAGTGTCAAGTTATAATTACTTAATCTTTGAGGTCTATAACAAAAGAAATATTCAATCTTAAATAAAAGTTTAGGTTTCGTTATTTAGGAAACGTGGGGACCTTTTAGGTTAACAGCTACAGCCTACTTTTTCACACTATTGTTCTTAAATTGAACAATTTTATCCACGTCCTGAGATGACAAAAATTTTAGGAAAATTAATATAAAATATTATTATTAGCTTTTATTTTTTATTTTTATTTTTTCAACTTTTCATGCACTATGAAAACAGTTTTCAGAAATTTTTAGTTGCAATTTTGTAGAGAATGTTTTTCTCAAGAAAATGAGCTTCTACGCATTTATTTAAATCATATCACTTGAGTGATAAAAATAAAAAATAAAGGCTATCAGAATCAAATATTCGGACAAACTGCTAATATTATTGCCGGGCTAGACTCGGTTGAGGTAATAAACTTTCTTTCCTTGGACTGAATTATGAAGTATAAACGTGCATATCATAGAAGGTCAAACCAGAAGCATATAACCGATGAGATCTCGATCAAGATATCAGATATGACGTATAGTCTAATAAAACGCAAGAATACTAATCAGATACAATGTTAATCAAATTTTTTACTAGCGCAAAAATCATTTTCCCCTATAACTGCAAAAAATTAGGTCGTTTATAAACCGTGCTTTACTGTGATAGCCATTTTCAATCTTCATCTTTCATAGTATTGTATGCCATACAAATGATTTTGAAATTTTGATCCCATTTAGTGCTGTGTCCCTCGATACTGGTTTTCAATACATTTTTAATAGTCGATTGGGCTCTTTCCAGTTCCTCATTGTGTTGTAGATGATAAACTGTAGTTTTTATGTGCTTAATCCTGAATAGATTTTCAAAGCTCAGTACCAGCTCAGATACAAAGCTTTGTCCTTGATCTGTTAAGCCATTCTTAGGCGCTCCGAATAAGTATATGTAGTGGCCAAATAACCCTTTCATAATGCTTTTAGATGCCACATTCCTAAGGGGCATCGAGTCTTATTGCTGGACATTGTCTTTTAATTCTAACTGTTCTTTATAGCTGACAAACGGGACATCGATTGATGTAGTAGATGATTTCTTGTTCCGTATTTTTCCATGCTCCAAGCCTGATAGATCGTTTTGTGGTTTTTGTTCTACCCAAAGTGCTGTCCCGTATTAAATCCATGTGATTCCTTTATAATCTCCACCTTTTTTTCCTGAGTGATCTCTGAACGTGGCGTATAGCTCGTGTGAAATTGCTGGTCTTCATTTTTTTTGGTTCAGGAATAGTTTAGATAGTCCCGGAACTTCACCTTTATAAGGGGATAATGGTTGCGTCTATGAAGTGATAACATTTAATGGTTAGATTAGTGGCCATGGTCCCCCGATTTATTGTACCTAATACTTCCAGCTATTGAGCTTCTTTAAATTGTGGTAGTTTATATTGTGACGCGTCCTGGATTCCTTTCCTTTCTTTCGATTAAGCGCGCCAGAGATTTCCTTCGGCGTTAGGTTCAACATTTTTTCTGCTCGTCTGCATCAATTTTTCGTCGGCGATGGACGTTACAAGCATTAGCTATATCTGAGGCTGGTGATTCTTCTCTTTCCCTGGAAGTTTCGGATCCTACGACATCTGTTTATCCGGCGAACCCAATTCCGGTGGTGTATTTTATAGATAGTAACCTTCATGAATAATAAATAGTCTGGATAGACAGTCCGTGACTTTATTCTCCTTTTCTTTTACGTGCCCAACGATGAACTGACATTCCTCCAAACGCCACCTTCATCGTATAAATGTTAAAAAAAACATCCTTTACGTTGTGTAACAATATTAATGCTTGAAGATCCAAACATTTGTAAGAGAGGTGCTGAACATCATAATTCTTTTTTTTTATCGAAAGATTCTTGGTAACCTTTTGTCCAGTTAAAAGGTGTTTCCTTCTGGCGTAGTATTGTGAGCGGTTTACTAATTTGTGAAAAATTTTGTATGAGCTTCCTATAATATACTGTGAGTCCTAAGAAACACTGTTAACTTGCGTGACATTCTGTGGCGATTTGAAATAACGCACGTCTTGTATTTTTGCAGGATTATGTTTCACACCGTCCTTCGTCATAGGATTTCTTAAGCATTCGAGTTCCGGACGTAAACACTCGCAGTTATCAGTTTTGCGTTTTAACCCTGTTTTTCTTCATCTTTTAAACTACTTTAATAAATTCTGATTAAGTTCTTTCAAGGTGGAACCAAATACGATCAAGTCATCGAGATTAACAAAACATTGTTTTCCTACTAATCCTCTTAAAGCGTTGCCTATCGACCTTTGGAACGCTGCAGGCCAATTTTTGAGCCCAATCTGTAACCTATTAAATTCAATATGACCCTCAAATCTTGAGAAAGCCGTTTCTTTCTTTGATGTTTCACTCATTGGGATTTGGGGAAACTCAAGTCGGTGAATGAAAGGGTTAATTTGGATCTCGGATGAGAACTTTTTCTTTCAATTCATGCATTTGTGTTTGTATTTCTCCTCTTTGACATTGGGGAGGATAACAGATTTAACATTTATTATTTCGCCGGTTTTAAAAATTATTTCATGTGCAAAAAATGTAATTTCCATTTTCTGCTTGCAGAGTTAAGTTCACAGTTTGAATGTTTGCCTAATGGTGCCCCTATTCCTGGTGTTCCTCGTGGCGACCCATCTTCTGCTTATGACAAACAGCATCCACCTGCCAGTCCTCACTCTTCGATCAGGTCTTTTTCTAATGCCGAACCTCCTCTTCGTTCAAGGTCACGGTCTCCTCCACTTGTGAAGAGAAATTCACCTTCCAGCCTTTCTTTTTCTAACGTATTTGACTATGGACTTGATCAACTTAAATTTACTCGGCTTATTCCCTATAAAAATCCGCAACGGCAATTTGAACTTCGAAAATACACTTTTCCTGCTGATAAACCAATTGAATTGCTCGAAGGACTGCATCAGTATGGACCTATACCGACCCAAGAACAAATTGTATTATCGACAGTCGACGGTGAAGTCTTTGCAATATTAAAAAATACTAATATTCTTCTTGGAATATATGCATACCATACTCGCAAAGCACGGGCAAAAATTAACATGAAAGACGGCAAAGTTACTCTATTGACCGCAGATGAAATAAAGGAAACCCCAGTAGGCCCAAATCACCAAATCTTGTATGGTTATAGAGTGCAGAATGTAAACTACAATCACAGGTGAGTTAATTTTGGAAAAAAACGTGTTATCGTTAAATCTTATTTCTAAGGTAATTTTGTAGTTTAAACAATGGTCACTATAGTAGCTTTTTCAATAAAAAGATTATTTTAGTCGCTTTTTTGAATAAATTAAAACCTAGAAATCTTTGGATTCTTATGGATTTTATGATATTTTTATTAACTTACTCTATTTACTACGGTTTATTTGAATACAACAAATTTTTTTTCATTTGTTCTGTCCACTTGAATCATTGTTAAATTAACCTAATTTCGTTGAAATTGCATCAAAATCTCTTAAATTTCCTTAAATTCTTCTCATGTGAAAAATTTATGC